>JARYGA010006975.1:0-165078 GCA_030545235.1 Helianthus tuberosus
CTTTGACTTGTAATCGAATCTTTTATTTTATTTGTTTTAGTTGTATTATGTGGAGTATCTGTGAATAATCGAGGTTTAATCGCTTGTTTTATCGCTTTATCGTTAATCGCATCGCAATCGCATTCGCAACTCGAACTATGCGTTCTGGATATTGTTTTACGTGTGTGTGCTATTTATGTGTTACTTGTGCATGTTTACTTTATGTTTGTGGTGATTAATCGAAACGCAATCGCAACTCTATCGCATCGCAAGTTGATCGCAAACGCTAAACGCAAGTTATTTATGATGATTGTATGTTAGATATAGCGAGGGTTGGTTAAGCTAGTTGTAATACTATCACATCGCATACTCGCTTAAACGCATCGCAACGCTCAACGCACGAAATGAAACGCCAAAACAAAACTCGTCGGAGCCACTCGATCGAGTGACCACTCGATTGGATGGCCATCCGATCGGATTGGCATCCGATCGGAGTGTCATCCGATCGGTGTCATCCTATCCGACACTTGTGCACTTTCCTTTTTTGGCAACCTATAAATACCCCTTCTGTCACATCACAAGTGATGTGACAACTCTCTTACTTGACCAGCACGCTCAAGGCCTTCTTTCTCTCGATTTCTCATGATTCTTGTAAGTTTTCAACCCAAATCTTGTACTTATATGATCTACACGCACTTCTTCATCTTTTCCACCTTTGAATCTTAACTTTTAACCGTGAAATCAGTGGATTTGAGGTGTTCTAGGGTGATGTCATCATGAAGTTTTTATGAACTTCAAGTTCTGGCCTCATTCCACCAAGAATAACTCAGATCTGAAGGATTTCCACATGATTAAACAATGATTTCGGATAGATCTAAACATTATTGAAGTTAAAAGGATTGAAAGATACTTTTTCAACTTTCTTTCAACTCTTTTACACTCAACGCACTCAAAACCGATAGAATCGGAGCTCGTTCTGATCTTCTACTCATTCTTAGTGAAGTGTTGGTGCAAGATCTGATTTCTATCTAAGAGACAGCTGATTCCGGGTTAAACATGAACAACCGTCACGAACAGTTAACTGATCGGACTAAGGTGATTCCTGTTCGATCGGGTCATTGGGGTCTGATGGAGTTTTCATTGCTTAACACGTTGTCATACCGTCTCGATCAAACCGCAAAACTTTCAAAACTTAACAAATCTTCAAGTTGCAAAACGATCAGATCGCGGGACGGATTGTCGTCCGATCGGATTTCCATCCGATCAAACCGCAATCTGATCGGATTGCGCTTGGACTCCAACACTTAACATTTTTGTGATTTCAAAGATCATCAGTTTCTAACGGATTGCCATCCGATCGATAGACCATCCGATCGAGTGAGAATCCTGCTGTGAACTTGTTCTCTGAGAAATACCTCGCCGAACGGATCGCCATTCGATCGAACCGTCGTTCGATCGAACGACCTAAAAGGTAGAGATACTTCTCTGATTTTTAAAATGCTACAACGAAAACTTCAAAGCCATCATACACAAACACATCCTTCCCAAACGAATGTCAATCTGACCGAATGGCCATCCGATCGGATGACCATCCGAATGGATAGACATCCGATCGAATGACCATCCTATTGTATTGCCATCCGATCGGGTTACCGTTCGACACTTGGACACTTTGCACCGTTTTACACGCTGTTCATTCGCTTATGCTATCGTTAACTGTTCAGGCTAATCTCTCAGCGCTCCCTTCAATCTAAGAGAGTGTTTACTTGTTAAGCACAATCTGTGAATATACTCGATCCCTTTTTGCTTTACGCACTTTTGGGTGTTACATACGTTATCTATATTCAAATCACATCGAACACACAACGCAAACACTTTTATACGCTAACCGTTACTACATGTTATGCGTGTTACTCGATGAATGCTTGTATGTTATGTTTACACAGTGATTGTTGCCTGACGCCTTAGCAACGATAGTACTATAGTTTGGACTCAGCACCTGTCGTGGACAGGGGTTGTTAAGGTTATTTACTTCACGTGTCACAGTGGTGATATGTGTTGCGCATTCTACAACTCGCAGTCATGTCTGTGCATATTTCATTGTCGATAACTTACTAGCTTTCACTTTGCTACATGTTACATGCTGGTTACGCGTAAACGATTTTGAACTCTATTATATTATTAAACTTGTATGCTCACCTTTACACTATTGTGTATTGACCTTTATGTTAACGTATGTGACAGGTGCTTAGGATGCTTGCTTGCTATTTGATGGTATCAAGTTAGGATGGAGTCTAGAAAAAAAACAATTTATTTATTTTGAATCTGAGTTGTTGGAACATGTTACTTGTCTTTGAGATATCTATGTCTGTAATAATTAGTTTACTTGATGGATTATGGTATGGGACATAATATTAACTATCTGGTAATTTAGTTGTTATGGATTTCTCCTGGACAATCTGTTTCGCTCAGTGTCGCGCCCCGATGTTTCCGTCATCGGTTGGGGTGTGACACAAACCAACTTGCACCTTTTCATTTTCATATCTTCTCATCTCCTGGAGATTCCCAGCTAAAGGGAGCCTCCTTTTGAGTTCTTTTTCGTGCAAGAATCACTGGTAAGTGATCTCCCTTCTTGCATTTTCTTTTATAGGCTTTTAAAGCCAAAAGTCAAGCGTTTTCGATAAACGCTTTGACTTTCGGTTTAGACCATAATGGTCCAGCCATTGTTCATGACGAACATGGCTACGTGATCGTAATTAGGTAGGCGTTAATCGCTCAAAAGGGCACCTCCTGAAAATCACGTTTGCTTGGTCAATTGACGGGTCAAAGTTATTGTTTTAAAAAGTCAAAATGCTCAAATGAGACCGTATGAAATATTATACCTTGAACAAGACCGTGTAACTTGTGTATCTAAACGGCTCAAATGAGTTCACATATAAAATAGATGAGCGAGCTATAATAAAGTTGCAATAATTTATACACTGTACATCTTTCAATTATAACTTTAAACAAGTCAACAATTCAACCCGTTTAATTTGCATACAATCAGGGGTAGACCTACTCTAAGGGTTCCGTTAAAAGAATTAGTGTATTTTTAGGCAAAAATCTCAATCCCCGCTGCATACAACCCAAACACGACTCTGTTACCAAACAAACCAAACATACCAACTCAAAACACGACATACTTACCAGCTTAAAACACGCCATACTTATCATACAAGTTAAATCGATCAACCCAAACACCTTGTCATTTCTGTTGTAAAAAAAATCATACAATTCGTTTACTTAACATGTAATATATGTTTAGAAGTATGAAGTATATGTTTAGAAATAACTTAACATCCAAGTATACAATTCTTAATAGTGGAATATATGTTTAGAAGTATAAAGTATATTAGAAATAACTTAACATGCAAGTATACAATTCTTAATATATAGTGGAATTAAAAACTAAAAATGCAAATAATGGGTTTGCTTAATCAATTTAATCCAAACACATTAAAAAATTATAACTTTAACATGACCAAATAACCCGTTTATCTAAACTCCATCTTATAAAACAGATCAACAAGAATAAAGTTGCAAACAAGTTGACATCCTAGGCTTATAAACCATATATCTTTCAATTCTAACTTTAAACAAGTAAACGATTCAACCCACTTAATTCACACACAACCCAAATTCCAACTCATTTTCAAACAAACCAGACATAACAACCCAAAACCCGACATACTTATCAAAAAAAGTTAGACCGATCAACCCAAACACCTTATCATTTCCATGTTTCTATAAACTATATATATATATATATATATAGAAAAAGTATATCGTACATTACGGCTTAACGTACTTCACGTACAACAACGTGCGTGATTTTGTTATATAACATGCGTGATTAATGTTTTCAATATGCGTGATTATTGTGTTTCAAAATTCAACATGCGTGATTTTGGATTTTTGAGTTATAACTTGCGTGATTTTAAAATGAACGTGCGTAATTACCTGTCGTACGTGATGTACGTTAAGCCGTAATGTACGTTAACCTTCCTCTATATATATATATATATATATATATATATATATATATATATCAATTCTAACTTTAAACAAGTTACCGACTCGACCCATTTAATTTACACAAAACCCAAACACAACTGATTTATAGATAAACTTGAGGTATCAATCCGCCCATGGCATTGTAGCCTAGTGGCATCTTAGGGGCGAGATAATGCTTAGAGACCATGAGGTTCTGGGTTCGATTATCACAAATGGGTTTTTCCCATACAAAACACGACATACTTATCAAACAAATTAGACCGATCAACACAAATATCTTTTATCATTTCCATGTAAGGGTCAGGATATAATAGGTAGTTTATTTGGGTAGGAAGGCTAGGAAGTAATATTGACCATCTATTTATTAATCAAGGGCTAAGATTAAATGAGTGAAATTGAAGAAAAAAAAAAGGCGCATGGGTTTGTGTAGGGGTATTCTAGTCAATCCAAGACAATAGTTTCTCTCTCCTCCAATCCCCCCCCCCCCATTTTTTAAACGTTAATAACTCTTTTATGCGACATTATTTTTTTATAAAAATTGCACCAAAAAAAGAGCGTGTTTTATCTTTAAAACGAGTATACTATTGCTATATTTTCGAATTTTTTTTCGAAAACCCAGTTGCGTAAAACGCAATGGACAAAAAGCGTAAAAAATGATTTTTTTTTCTAAAACGCAATGGACAAAAAACACAAAGAAATATCTTATTTCTAAAACGCAATGGCCAGAAAATACAAAGAAATGTCTTATTTCTAAAACGCAATGGACATAAAACACAAAGAAATATATTTTTTTTCTAAAACGCAATGACCTAAAAACACAAAAGAAAGTGTTATTTCTAAAACACAATGGACTGAAAACACATAAAAATGTGTTTTACCTAAAACGCAATGGAGTAAAAACACTTCAAAATGTGTTTTCTAAAACGCAATGGACAAAAAAAACACATAAAATGTCTTTTTTTTTATTTTTTTTTCTAAAACGCAATGGCCTAAAAACACAAAAGAAAGTGTTCTTTCAAAAACGCAATGGACTAAAAAACATAAAAATGTGCTTTACCTAAAACGCAATGGACTAAAAACACTTCAAAATGTGTTTTTCTAAAACGCATTGGACAAAAAAACACATAAAAATGTGTTTTCCTAAAACGCAATAGATAAAAACACAAAAGAAAGTGTTTTTTTTTTCTAAAACGCAATGGACTAAAAACACAATAAAATGTGTTGTTTCTAAAACCTAATGGACTGAAAATCCAAAAAACAGTGTTTTTTCATTACTCTGTAAATAGCAATGACTCAATTCAAAAACCCAGATCATAAAAATGAAATTCAAATTTTTTTTACATAGATTGAAGCCGATTTCTTCAGATTTATTCAACGATTGACGAAATTTGAATGTTAGAAACACTTATCAGCGATCGAATCGAACGAATCGAGTGATTCGCTTCAAAATCACGGGAAAATGAGATATTGTATGAAATTAAACTGGGTTTCTTCAAAAAAGTTGAAGAACACGTTGATCGAGTGTTCGAATCATTGATTGGTGACGAAAATCACACTATAATGTAGTGATTATTGAGATAGAAATTGAAGAAAATGTTGAAGATGATGGGTTTTGAAGTTAACGGGAGAAGAATGGAAAAGATTTGATAAAATTAACTAAAATACACTTTCTCTTTATTTTAAGTTTTGCCACATTCAATCCTATTACTTTCAATCATTTCTAGCAAAAATAAACGTCTTATTTTTTCCATGTAAAAACTCATATAATTAAGAATTGACTTGTACAGTAGAAACTCTATAAAATAATACACTTGGGACCACCAAAATTTATTAATTAAAAGAGTTATTAATTAATCGATAAATTAATATTTATTAATTTATATATTAATTAATATTTTATTAATTTATAGTAGAATACTTAATAAAAGCGTTATTGGAATTAATAAAGATGATATCGATGAAGAAGATGATGAAAGTTCTACAATGGAGCCCCCTTCGCGAAACGAAGCTATTAAAGCGACAATCACATTGAACAATTTCTTGTTGAGCTATGAGAAAACAATACCAGAAGTTCTTACCATGCTAAGGAAAATTAGAGACGAGATTCAAGGGGAAATTGATTTCAACAAAAAACAAAAGACAATTGAGTCATTTTTCAAGAAACCTTCATAAATCATTCATGTAATATGCTATATATAAGGAATTATTAATTTATATTTTACTAGGTTATTGCCCCGTGTAATACACGGGGTGAATCATAATTATAATGTGAAATAAAAAAAATATGTTCATAATACGATCTAAGTATGTATAATATAGAGTAATATGCAGACCAAATACGAAATAAATATTGAAGTTTGAATAGCCATTCATAATAATATGATGTGTTATTTGTTTTAGGATTTGTCATAGGAACTTAAAATTTTGTACCACTACTAATATTTATTGTGACATTTTCTTGTTCAAAGGTAACGTGTCTGATTTTATCTGATAATAGATTATTCTGACGGTTAATGTTGGCATAATATTATATTTTCTACCATCCAAATATAGTTTCCTCACTTTCGCTATCATTAACATTAATATAAGGTATGCTCGTATTCAAAGCTATAAACCAATATGAATTGTACAAAAGAATTACTTTTATCATAATTAGTAAGGAAACTGCCCCTGGGCGTGATTGGTCATTTTGTTTTGTTTTGACGTGTTTTAAATCACACTTTCGGGGCAAGTTGTTGGCCAATCAGCTTTATCTTCCTTTTCATTGTCCAATGAGATTATTAGATGTTTTTTATTTAATTTTATTATAAACATAATGCCCCACAATGTCCACAACCCCATTACACTCATTTTAGAAAACGCCATGACTGGGCTGCCACATGGCACAAAACGCCTAAGGATGAGGTGTTAACCACTACTAATGGTCTTATAAATATTAGAATTAACCCTTTTTCTAACAAACCTGCTTTAAAAGATAGTTTTCTTAAAAACATGTATACTAATTCCAATTGTACAGTAACTTTTATATTTCCTTTGACTTGTAATTTTTATACAAATATGTAACCGGAAAAAAAAATTCTTCTTACAAATTGATTAAATGATTACTAATTTTATGGGTTTTTGTTTAATAATTTCAAATCAAAACTAAATCCATAAATTATAGATTAGATTTAAAACATATTTTAGACTTTAGATTTACAATCAAAATAAAATTCTAATATAATATTTAAATCTTTTTAATTTAAAATTTATCAATAAATTATTGATGCTCTCCTTGAATGACATGTGTCCCAAATCAGGTTTCTTTTATTATATAGTATATAGATATGGGGTCTAAAGAAATTATCAAAAATGTATTATCTTATAATTTTAGCGAATTATTAATTTAGCACCATATCCCCGAGTCGGGACCGGCAAAAAATATTATCTTAAAGAGTTTATTAAATAATCGAGTTTCTACTGTATCTATTTTACTGTATCTATTATCGAGTTTATTTTACTGTATCTATTTTACTGCTATCGGGCCATACCATATAAATATAAACTAGGGTTAAGACCCGCCCGCGTTGCGGCGCGGGTACATCGTAAATATTGAATGGATTAGTCCAAACGTTATATGATGCATTAACCATATGAAAACACACATTTCGACGTATCCAGTTGAACTCAGTGTAACCTGTATAAGCATTGTGATTGGATCAAACGTAAAGTAAATGGAATTCAAGTCGAACAATCATAACGTATTATATGTGACCCAACTCATACATAGAAAACGCAACAGGTATGAAGGAAAATATGCACATGTAATCGAAATGGATTAATTAGAGCTTTCGAAAAAAAAGGAGAAAAAGAAACCATAATTTGACTCAACTCGGTTCGAAACTAACTTTACGAAACATACATAAAATAAACACGAAAACATATTATATTTGAACTAAATCATTTCCCAAAAAAGTTTACGTCAAAATGTAGAACAACTTGAATTTATACCAAAACGTACGTAAAAATATGCACGTAAAAATGGTTTCTTTAAACGAAAACGTATTATATTTGACCTGACTCGTATATAAAAAAAGTTTACATCGGAATATAGAACAAATCATATTTATACATAACCGTACATAAATATGCACATAAAAAATAGTTTTTAAGTAAATGAAGAATAGGGGTAAATCGAAAGAAAATATTAGTAAAAATTTAATAGGTTAAAACGTTCGTAAAAGCGTGCCAAGTAGCACCAATGCTACAACGACATCGACTCTCAACATCGTAAAAATAAAATAGATAAAATGGTAAAAATTACACAGAACGAAAATGAGACTAAAATCGTTGAACCACGCACACCCGTTACAGTGTCTTAATGCGAAGAAATTAAGCAGAAACGTAAAACGTAGAAAAATAATAACTTAGTTGATCTATGACCCGCCCGTTGCGGCGAACTTTTCAAAAGGGGAAAAATGGATGCGTTGTAACGGGTCTGTCAAATATGAAAAAATAGAGCAAAAACGTTGAACCTCACATGCACGCTACGACATGTTAACTCGCAAAATTTAGATCGAAACGTAAAACGAAAAACTTGCGAAAGATAAAAAGTATGAGGGATCAAAGTTGTAAATAGCAAAGTGTTGTGTTAAATTATAAAAGATGAAAAACTTTGAGTTAAAAGTAAAAAAAAATTAAAAGGGGTTAAAATGTAAAAAATAAAACTTTAAGGTTGAAAGTGGAAAATTAAGTTTTTTTTTTTAAAAACTCCCCAAACACAAGTTACAAGTGTTAATGCACAAAAAAGTTACTAACTTATATATGGAATAATAATAATAATTTTACACAACTCATCTTCTTCACATCCTCAGATCTCACTCTTTTCAACACACACAAATGCCGTCTGATCACAACCCTACTGCATATTAATCCCCAAATCAATCGATCAATTCTCCAAATTAGGGCACTCAATTCTCAGATCTAAAGGTAACAATCACTCTAGGTTTTCGGATCACACGATTATTCATTTGAATTGCGAGTTACATGATCTCTTTAATTCTTCGATTGTTCAATTAGGTTAGCAAACGGTTGAACAAGATGTTGACGAAGTTTGAGACGAAGAGTAATCGAGTGAAAGGCTTGAGTTTCCACAGCAAAAGGCCATGGATCTTGGCGAGTCTTCACAGTGGTGTGATCCAGCTATGGGATTACCGGATGGGGACGCTCATTGATCGGTTTGATGAACATGATGGTCCTGTTCGTGGCGTGCACTTTCATCAGTCGCAACCGCTTTTTGTTTCTGGAGGTTTGTTATGTTATGTTTCGATTGTGTTGTGTTGAGATGTATGGAATGGTTGTGGATTTTTAGGGTTTTTCTTTTACTGGTGGATGATCTGTTTATGATGCTATGTGAATTGATGATTATTTAAATTTGTTGGTGTTCTAGGGGCTTAGCGGATTCGTATTTTAAGTTTGTGATGAAATGGTAGTGGTGATTGGGAGTTTTTTTTTGTTGTTGTTAGCTGATCTATTGATGATGCTATGTGAATCTATGATGATTCGATGTTGAAGCTTTTTTTTATGTGGATCATTATACCCATAAATCATTCGAAATCTTCTGTGTTCTCCGTATTTTCGATCTATACTAAATAGTGATTTTAAGTTTGTGCCATGTAGTGATGATTGGAACTTCACACTCAATACATTTTGGGAATTCTGTGTCATTTTTTTGCAATGTTTTAATATTAAAATCCGAAATACATGGATATATGTGAAGTATTGCATACGAGCAAGTGCTGAAGAATCATTATATTCTGTTTACTTTACATATAAAAAGTTGTAAACAGTTATTCCTATGTTTTTCATCTATTCGTTAGTTCAGAGCCTTTACATATGTTTCTTAAGAGCAGTTGGGATTACCTTTTGCATTAAATGTGTTATCATACATGCAGGAGATGATTACAAGATCAAAGTATGGAACTACAAACTTCATCGGTGTTTGTTTACTCTTCTCGGCCATCTCGATTATATCCGGACTGTTCAATTTCATCATGAGAATCCTTGGATCGTTAGCGCTAGTGATGATCAAACTATCCGTATCTGGAATTGGCAATCTCGTACTTGCATTTCTGTTTTGACCGGACACAATCATTACGTAATGTGCGCTTTATTCCATCCAAAAGAGGACCTTGTGGTATCAGCATCGTTAGATCAAACCGTTCGAGTTTGGGATATCGGTTCCCTAAAGAAGAAGACAGTTTCCCCTGCTGATGATATCCTTCGGCTGAGTCAGATGAATGCCGATTT
The DNA here is from genome assembly GCA_030545235.1 of Helianthus tuberosus. NCBI lineage: Eukaryota > Viridiplantae > Streptophyta > Magnoliopsida > Asterales > Asteraceae > Helianthus > Helianthus tuberosus. Next base: position 10,324 of record JARYGA010006975.1, read on the forward strand.
CTTCGGTGGCGTTGATGCTGTCGTGAAGTACGTTTTGGAGGGCCATGATCGAGGAGTCAACTGGGCGTCGTTTCATCCCACTCTTCCTCTTATTGTTTCCGGAGCTGATGACCGTCAAGTAAAGATCTGGCGGATGAACGGTGTGTTTTTCAATATCTTGTTTTTGTTAGTGATGCAATAATTTAGGCCTGTAAATGAACCGGACGAACACGAATAGGGGCATGTTCGTGTTTGTTCGTTAAACTTTAACCGAACACGAACATATAACTGAACACATATTTTTTGTTCATGTTCGTTTATTAAGAAAATAGTCATGTTCGTGTTCGTTCATTTCAAACCTAAATGAACAGTTCACGAACGTAAACGAACATATTTAACAAACAATAAACAACACAAATGAACATAATTGAACAAACATAAATGAACATAATTGACTAAACATAAACGTGCATAAAGTAATGTTTATATAAATTAGTGATTAATTAGGATAAAATCCATTGGAAAACCCTTGTTATTACATGAAAGCCTAGTTACCAATTAGTTATTTTTATAGAAATAGTAGAAAGTTCCTTTTATGTTTAATATTTGTATAAATATACCTGCTTATATATTAAAATGAAACGAACATAAACAAATGTAAATAAATGAACAAACATAAACAAACGTTCACGAACATAAATAAACGAACAAAACGTGTGTTCATGTTCATTCATTTATTAAATAAACGAACATAAACAAACTTCCCGCCGAACAAGTTCACAAACAGTTCATGAACGTGCGGTACGCTTACAGGCATATGCAATATGTTACATTTTTATTGTTGAATCTAAATTACTTACTTTGTCTTTCAGATACAAAAGCATGGGAAGTAGACACACTAAGAGGTCACATGAATAACGTATCATGTGTTCTTTTCCATTCAAGACAGGACATCATAGTATCAAACTCCGAAGACAAAAGCATTCGCGTTTGGGACGCTACAAAACGGACCGGCCTACAAACTTTCCGACGCGAGCATGACCGGTTCTGGATTCTCGGGTGTCACCCCGAGATGAATCTTCTAGCGGCAGGCCACGACAGTGGTATGATCGTTTTCAAGTTAGAACGCGAACGTCCCGCTTTCTCTGTTAGCGGTGATTCCCTCTACTTCGTAAAAGACCGCTTTCTACGATTCTACGAGTACTCTTCTCAAAAAGATACTCAAATTTTACCGATCCGTAGGCCGGGCTCCAACAACCTGAACCAGGGCCCGCGAACTCTTTCGTACAGCCCAACCGAAAACGCGATTTTAATATGTTCAGATGTAGATGGTGGATCTTATGAACTGTACATCATACCTAAAGAGAGTATTACTAGAGGAGATACAGTTCAAGATGCGAAGCGCGGTGTCGGAGCGTCTGCGGTTTTCGTGGCCCGAAACAGATTTGCGGTACTCGAAAAAAGCACGAATCAGGTGCTCGTCAAGAACTTGAAAAACGAGATTGTGAAAAAGAGTGCGTTACCTTTTGCGACCGATGCGATATTCTACGCTGGTACGGGTAACTTGCTATGTAGGGCGGAAGATAGAGTGTTCATCTTTGACCTACAACAACGATTGGTTATTGGAGACTTACAGGCGTCTTTTGTACGATACGTTGTTTGGTCAAGTGATATGGAGAGTGTTGCCTTGCTTAGCAAGCATTCGATAATCATAGCTGATAAGAAGCTCGTTCATCGGTGCACACTTCATGAAACAATCAGAGTGAAAAGCGGATCGTGGGATGATAACGGTGTGTTCATCTACACAACGTTAACTCATATTAAATACTGTTTACCGAACGGAGACAGTGGAATCATTAAGACCCTTGACGTACCGGTTTACATCACAAAAATATTTGGAAATACCGTCTTTTGTTTGGACCGTGATGGGAAAAACCGTCCGATAGTTATTGATTCAACCGAATATATTTTCAAGCTATCTTTACTGAAAAAAAGATACGATCATGTAATGAGCATGATACGAAACTCGGAGCTTTGTGGGCAAGCGATGATTGCTTATTTACAACAAAAAGGTTTTCCGGAAGTCGCCCTACATTTTGTGAAAGACGAAAGAACGCGTTTCAATCTGGCGCTTGAAAGCGGAAATATTCAGATTGCTGTTGCGTCTGCTAAAGAAATCGATGAAAAAGATCATTGGTATAGATTAGGTGTAGAAGCGCTTCGGCAGGGTAATTCCGGTATCGTTGAATACGCGTACCAGAGGACAAAAAACTTCGAGAGGCTATCGTTTTTATATCTGATTACAGGAAATTTGGATAAACTGTCGAAAATGATGAAAATAGCTGAGGTGAAAAACGATGTTATGGGGCAGTTTCATAACGCTTTGTATTTGGGTGACGTTCAAGAACGGATTAAGATTTTGGTTAACGCTGGTCATCTGGCTTTAGCATACGCTACAGCCAAAACGCACGGGTTGAATGATATTGTCGAAGATCTTGCGGATAAACTTAAAGGAAATGTTCCAACTTTACCCTCGAGGTCTAGCTCTCTTTTGATCCCACCGACGCCTGTGTTATGCGGTGGAGATTGGCCGTTACTGCGGGTCATGAAGGGAATATTCGAAGGCGGTCTCGATAATGTCGGAAAAGGTGGTAACGAAGAGTATGAAGATGCTGGTGATGCCGATTGGGGTGAGGAGTTGGATATTGACAATATTGTCGATGTGGATAATATTCAAAATGGTGACATCAGCATGGCGCTTGATGATGGAGCAGTTGAGGACGAAAACGAAGAGGGTGGTTGGGATCTTGAAGATCTCGAGCTTCCTGCTGACGTGGAAACCGAAACCCCGAAAGGTGTTACGAATCGGTCATCAGCGTTTGTGACGCCGACTGTTGGTATGCCGGTGAGTCAGATATGGGTGCAGAAATCATCTCTTGCTGCTGAGCATGCTGCGGCCGGAAACTTTGAAACCGCCATGCGGTTGTTGACCCGCCAGCTCGGAATCAAAAACTTCACACCGTTGAAATCGTTGTTTATCGATCTTCACATGGGAAGTCATTCTTACTTGCGTTGCTTTTCATCTTCTCCGTTAATCTCATTGGCTATCGAGCGGGGCTGGAGTGAGTCAGCAAGTCCGAACGTCCGGGCCCCACCCGCACTCGTGTTCAATTTCTCTCAGTTAGAAGAAAAACTCAAAGCGGGTTACAAAGCCACCACTACCGGGAAATTTACTGAAGCGTTACGCCTGTTTTTAACCATCCTCCATACCATTCCGTTAATTGTCGTCGAGTCTAGACGAGAAGTGGACGAAGTTAAAGAGTTGATCATTATCGTGAAAGAATATGTTTTGGGTTTACAAATGGAGCTTAAACGAAGAGAATTAAAAAATAACCCGGTCCGCCAACAAGAACTGGCGGCTTATTTCACTCACTGTAACCTTCAGCTACCGCATTTGAGGCTAGCATTGATGAACGCTATGACTGTGTGTTACAAAGCGGGTAATTTAATCACAGCGTCAAATTTTGCAAGGAGGTTATTGGAGACTAACCCGACTGCCGAAAGCCAAACGAAAACGGCCCGTTCGGTTATGCAGGCTGCTGAGAGAAACATGAAGGATTCGACGGAGTTGAACTACGATTTTAGAAACCCGTTTGTTGTTTGTGGGGCTACTTATGTGCCGATATACAGGGGACAAAAGGATGTTGTATGCCCATACTGTAATTCGCACTTTGTTGTCTCTCAAGAAGGCCAGCTTTGTACTGTTTGTGATCTTGCGGTGGTTGGATCAGACGCTTCGGGTTTACTGTGTTCTCCAGCACAGATCAGATGATTTAATAAGTTTTCTCCTTTGGGTATTCCTCTTTCTCCTGCTCAGTTTATTTTCATTGTTTTTGAAATCTTTTATTGGTCTTTTTGTGGATACTAGTGGGTTACCACCCGCGCTCCGTAGCGGGTTCGAAACATAGATAAAATATAAACAAATTGCGAGAGTTAAAGCTGTTTGATGTTTTAGTTAAGGGGCTAAACATGTCATTATTAAAGTTTTGGGGCTAAAGTTGTTTATTATTGAAGTTTGGGTGCTAAAGTTGTTTATTATTAAAGTTTAGGGGCTAAAGTTGTGTTAGTTAAGGGGCTAAGCCTCTCATTATTAAAGTTGAGGGGCTAAAGTTGTTTGGTGTAGTTAAGGGGCTAAACATGTCATTATTTAAGTTCAAAGCTAAAGTTGTTTAATATCAAAGTTGAGTGTTTTAGTTAAGGGGCTAAATATGTCACTACCAAAGTTGAGGGGCTAAAATTGGTTAATGCCGAAGTTAAAGGGCCAAAGTTGGTTGATGGGTAAAATAGCATATTATTATAGTATATATAATTGTTGCTACTTTTAGGTGCATTAATGCTTTAAAAATTATCAACATATTAATTTGCTTTAAAAAACACTATATGGTTGATTAGAGGGTATTTTGATAATTTTCATTCCAGAGAAAAGGAAAATTGTATTTGATCCCACTCATTTATAAGCAAATGGGTTGTTTTTTTTTGTTATAATTATTACACTTGTTAGATAATTTGATACCGGTTTTGGGTCCGACTTTCGCAGTTTAACGGTGTCTGGATTCCTGAGAAAAGTGGAAGAATTTTGGCTGGTAGCTGATGTAGGGAGCCCGACGACATTAAACTGTAAATTAGATTTGGTTATGGATCTACTTTCATTATCCAGATATTTGAACCATTTTTGTTTTCTTTGAACTTGGTTGTGGTTAAAGACGTCACAAAACGGTGTCGGTTTGTGAACTGTGGTTGTATGTAGACGTTTTTGCTTGATATTTCAGGACTTGATTGTTTCTCACTAAGTTGATTTATGTTGGTGACTGACTGTAGGGGAAGGAGTTGAATATAACTAAACATTTTATAATGATCAATTACTTTATTCGAGTATTACTAAACAAGTTATTGTTACAAAAGCAACTTAAAATCATTTAAACTTAAATCACACGAAGGGGCGTCTGACACTGGTATATAACGAAACTGAGGCCTTAGGTAGAGGTGCACAAATCGAGTCGGTTTATGTTGAAGTTTGGTTTTGGCCCAAACCAGTTCAGGTTGAAACCAGTTTGGGTTTGGCCAACAAACGTCAAAACCGAGTTCTGGCCGGACCGAGTTGCGTTAGAACTAGTTTTTGAAGGGGGAAAGGATTGGGATTGGCCGGTTTGAAACCAGGTTTTAACTGGTTCAAGTCGGGTTTGATCGGGTTCAAACTGGTATTGATGCGTAGGTTGCATGCCTGATTTCAACACTACGAGTTGGTTTGGACCGTCCAAATGTGTTTAACCAAATGGTTTTCAAATTCGGGTTAAAAATCGTGTTCGGTTCCCGGCCTGTTTTTTTGTGCACCTCTTGCCTTGGATCTTGTTCACTTGCTTTGGTGAGGGGTAGTTACCCGGGTGCTTTCACTAATATCTATGTATTGATGCTGTTAAAATAATAATAATAATAATAATAATAATAATAATAATAATAATAATAATAATAATAATAATAATAATAACAACTAATCTTCACCCTCCTCCCAGCGCGCACGCGCGAGAGCGCGCTGCTGTGCAGGGTCATAAAATCTTGATACCAGCGTTGCATGGCGGAGAGTCGTAAAACAATGTTAAGTAAAGTAGCAACCGAACAAAGACCAAAATCGGGAAAACCGTAAAATAAAAACATAAATTTCTAACACCAAATGACTAATGTGACGTAAAGCATAGATGAAGTCGAATTTATATTAGAAAGTCGAGGGGGTAAAAAACCCTAATGGACCAAATGTGACTACCAAACACCGTGCTAAGTAGCAACCGAACAAAAAAACAACCTAAGGGACGAAATGTGACAACCAAACACCGTGTTAAATACCAACCAAACGACAACCAATTCTGGGAAAAAACGTAAAACAAATACTAATAAAAAAAACAAAACATATTTTACTTTCTTGCCAAAATTATAAAAAACCAAAGTTAATATAAGATAATGTTGTAAATGTAAGTGTTTCGGTTACTTGTACATACTACTCATAATACAAATCTCAAAAAACATTACATCGAGAAAACCAATTAAAATAAAACACTATCAATACTTTTGAAAAAAAAAACTAAAACGATGGAAACACTATAATTTTTAGCAAGGGCAAAATTGTAATTTTTCAGGATAAATGAGCGTGTGCCACGCAACCGCCTGACACGAATAAAAATTACTGCGAGTCAATAATTAAATTAAAACAAAACACTACCATAGATTTGTAAAAAAAAAAAAAAAAACTAAAACGAAAGCATTACTGTAATTTTACACTAAGGGCAAAATCATAATTTGACAGAAAAAAAACAAAAACAATAGCAAACCTGTAAATTTGAAACCGAGGGCAAAATCGTAATTAGGATGGAGAAAAAAACAAAACCAATGGCAAAACTGTAAATTTAAACGGGGCAAAATCGTAAATTGGCTGGACCAATGGGGAAGTGCCAGGCAGCCGTGGGAACAAAATCGTAATTTTTGAAATGGGAACAAAATCATAATTTTGAACAGAGGGCAAAATCGTAATTATATTTTGAACTGGGTGCGAAATCATAATTTTAAACTGAGCGCAAAATCATAATTTTGAGCTATGGGGAAAAATATTATTTTATTTTGAACTGTCGGCAAAAACGTAATTTTGAGCTGAGGTCAAAATCGTAATTTTGAGCTAAGGGGAAAACATATTTTATTTTGAGTTAGGGGCAAAAACGTAAATTTAAACGGATGGCGAAACCGTAAGTTTAAACTGGGAATAAAATTAAAAATGGGTTTTTGAACTGGGGGCAAAATCGTAATTTTGAGCCAGGGGAAAATATAATTTTATTTTAAATTGTGGGCAAAACCGTAATTTTAAATAAAGACCAAAATCGTAATTTTAAACTGAGAATAAAATTAAATTAAAAATATGTTGGTCCAACAGGGAAGTGCTGCGCTATTCCCTGAAGTTGAAAATGTATATGTAGTAAATAAATTTAAGATAAGAGTAAATTGCCATTTTAGTCCCTGAGTTTTGTCCAAATTTGCCATTTTGATCCAAATAGTTTTATTTTCCCCCTTGGGTCTCTGACTTTTACATTTTGTTGCCATTTTGATCACTTTGCCTAACTCCATCCAAAAACCCAGTTTGTAACAGGGGTATTTTGGGGATTTCCTTAAAAAATGTTTTCAGTTGCCATTTTGATCCAATTCCAAAAAATCAAAAAAATTCCAAAAAATTCCAAAAAAATAAAAAAAAATTCTAAAAAATTCAAAAAAATCTAAAAAATTCAAAAAAATCTAAAAAATTCAAAAAAATCTAAAAAATTCTAAAAAATCATAAAAATTCAAAAAAATTCAAAAAAATATAAAAAATTCTAAAAATCATAAAAATTCTAAAAAATCAAAAAAATTCTAAAAAATCCAAAAATCATTAAATGTTTCGACACGAACCGTTTCGACCCGTACCGTTTCGAACCGAACCGTTTCGACCCGTACCGTTTCGAACCGAACCGTTTCGACCCGTACTGTATCGAACCGAACCGTTTCGACGCAAACCGTTTCGAACCCGTACCGTATCGAACCGTACCGTTTCGACGCGAACCGTTTCGAACCGTACCGTTTCGAATCGTACCGTATCGAACCGTTTCGACGCGAACCGTTTCGAACCCGTACCGTATCGAACCGTACCGTTTCGACGCGAACCGTTTCGAACCGTACCGTTTCGAATCGTACCGTATCGAACCGAACCATTTCGACGCGAACCGTTTCGACGCCGAACCGTTTCGACACGAACCGTTTCGACCCGTACCGTATCGAACCCGTACCGTATCGAACCGTACCGTATCGAACCGTACCGTTTCGACGCGAACCGTTTCGAACCGTACCGTTTCGACCCGTACCGTATCGAACCGAACCATTTCGACGCGAACCGTTTCGAGCCGAACCGTTTCGACACGAACCGTTTCGACCCGTACCGTTTCGAACCCGAACCGTTTCGAGCCGAACCGTTTCGACGCGAAGCGTTTCGACCCGTACCGTTTCGACCCGTACCGTTTCGAACCGAACCGTTTCGACGCGAACCGTTTCGAGCCGAACCGTTTCGACACGAACCGTTTCGACCCGTACCGTATCGAACCCGTACCGTATCGAACCGTACCGTTTCGACGCGAACCGTTTCGAACCGTACCGTTTCGACCCGTACCGTATCGAACCGAACCGTTTCGACGCGAACCGTTTCGAGCCGAACCGTTTCGACACGAACCGTTTCTACCCGTACCGTTTCGAACCCGAACCGTTTCGAGCCGAACCGTTTCGACGCGAAGCGTTTCGACCCGTACCGTTTCGACCCGTACCGTTTCGAACCGTACCGTTTCGACGCGAACCGTTTCGAACCGAACCGTTTCGACGCGAACCGTTTCGAACCCGAACCGTTTCGAGCCGTACCGTTTCGAACCCGAACCGTTTCGAGCCGAACCGTTTCGAACCGTACCGTTTCGACGCGAACCGTTTCGAACCGAACCGTTTCGAACCGAACCGTTTCGACCCGTACCGTATCGAACCGAACCATTTCGACGGGAACCGTTTCGAACCCGAACCGTTTCGAACCGTACCGTTTCGAACCCGAACCGTTTCGAGCCGAACCGTTTCGAACCGTACCGTTTCGACGCGAACCGTTTCGAACCGAACCGTTTCGACCCGTACCGTATCGAACCGTACCGTTTCGACCCGTACCGTATCGAACCGAACCGTTTCGACGCGAACCGTTTAGAATTATTTGGATTTTTTAGAATTTTTATGCTTTTTTAGAATTTTTTTTATTTTTATATTTTTTTGAATTTTTTAGATTTTTTATGATTTTTTAGAATTTTTATGATTTTTTAGAATTTTTTAGAATTTTTTGGAATTTTTTTGATTTTTTTGATTTTTTGGAATTGGATCAAAATGGCAACTGAAAATGTTTAAATTGAAAAGAGTAACTGGGTTTTTGGATGGAGTTAGGCAAAGTGATCAAAATGGCAACAAATGTAAAAGTCAGGGACCAGGGGGGAAAATAAAACTATTTGGATCAAAATGGCAAATTTGGACAAAACTCAGGGACTAAAATGGCAATTTACTCTTTAAGATAATGTCAGTCATTTTTCATTTTTTTATTGGACATGTCAAGCCCATTTTCGTTTACCCATTCCTTTAGCTTTTTCTTTAACACAGTTAAACTAGAGACAAAACACAATTCACTCTCTTCAAACTTTAACTACTTCAATTTGAGAAACTTGTTAAGGGTAATATCACTAATGTGATAACATGTACTATTCTAGTGAGTTTCCTCAACTCACATGTAAACACCAATGGCCATAAGCCCATAATTATATTGTAACATCCTAACTTGATATGGGCTGACGTACAAATTTTACGTAAATTAATAACGATGAATGCTACAATATATAAAACTCATGTAAATTAATTAATAACGATGAATGCTACAAAATATAAGAATCTTGAATGGTTTGTAGCCTCAAAAGATGTTACAACATGTCAGAATTTAAATTTCTTCTACCTATTCTAAGTTCACTTATACGCATTAATGCACATGTTAGGTACAATACGAAGCACAAAAGTCAACTAAAAATATACGAAGATAGCTCTATTTCTATACTTCTTTAGTAAATAAAAAAAAGACGGATCTAAGTGTTCTATACGAATCACAATAAAGACTAAAACCAAAAACATCAAATACCATTATTTAAAAAAAAAGTAACAATAAATTAAGAGTTAAATGTCATTTCAGTCCCTGTGTTTTGGGTCATTTTGGTCCAAATACCAAATGTTTGAAACATTGTCATTTTGGTCTAAATAGTTTCAAGTGTTGCTATTTTAGGTTAACTCCGTCCATTTTTTATGTTAGCTAGAAGGGTAATTCGATCATTTTATATGGTCGAATTGCCCTTCTAGTTAACAGAATTACATTTAAAATGACCGAAATGCTCTTCTAGTTAACAAAATAAAGGGATGGAGTTTACTCAATAGACTAAAATGACAACATTTAAAACTATTTGGACTAAAATGACAATGTTTCAAACCTTTGGACTAAACTGACAAAATGATCCAGACGATAGGAACTAAAATGGCATTTAACTCATAAGTTACTGAAAATTTATTTCTCAAATATTTGTTTGGGACCTTGAAGGGGGTTGTAGATTTGATGGCCCTCAAATGGACCAATACTTTCTGGAAATCCTAGGAATAATATGCATATCTTAAAGTTAATCAATGACATTGGCTTTTATGATGTTTTTGAAACAATAACAATAATTTATTGATGATAAAAACTAAATATTATGCTTTATTCATAAGTTATACTATTTATATATATTTTTTTCTTTTTCTCCGTGAATAGGTCCAAAATATTCAGAATGGTCCCTAATGTGTGGATATTAAGTAGTTCTGTAAAAAAAACTTAATAAATACGAATGAAGCTTGTTCGTGTTTCGTTTAACTTTAACTTAACAAACAAATTAACACGAACAAACTTTCTTGTTCATCATTCGTTAAGAAAATGAACGTGTTCGTGTTCATGTTTGTGTGTTAATATTATAAATGCACATGAACGAAGAAAATGAACATGTTTTTCGTTTGTTCGTTCATTAGTCGATTACCCATGACTTGGTTCTCAAATTTAATTACGCTGGCGTATTATAGGCCTGATAGTATTACTAATAAATAAATTTAAATGAATATGTAAAAGAGCATAAACGACGAAAGATGAACAATCTACAGAAAATATTAAAGTTTTCGTTGATAGAAGTAACACAAAGATTATTGAAGAAGTTAAGAATATATACGTTTAATGAAACATATGTATTCTTTTATCAAGAACATGACCTTGAAAGGTTAAACATGAACAAAGTTAATGCTACTTCAAGAATCCGAAGACCTAACTTTAGTACTTTACCAATAGGTATTATTTCAAGGTTAATACTTTAGTGATTTAAGCAAGGAATTGCTTATTAATATGACGACTTTGACACACTTTATATTCTGTGTGAAACATCAAAGTTGATCAAGAACATGACCTTTATATTCTAGTGAACGGATCCATGCTTTTGAATTCAAATGTTTCAAAGGGGTCAGACAGGGTGACCCGTTATCCCCGTTCCTGTTCCTATTGGTCATGGAAGGTCTTTCTAACATTTTGTGCAAAGCTAAGAGCGAAGGGTTATTTAGAGGGATTAAAACCCCAAACAACGGCCCAATTATTTCTCATTTTTTTTACGCTGACGATGCTCTCCTTATGGGGGAATGGGAGAGGGAAAATGTGAAGAACGTGACAAGATGTTTAAGAATTTTTTATTTAGTTTCGGGCTTAAAAATCAATCTTCAAAAATCTAACATTTATGGGTTAGGTGTGGGTAATGGTGAAGTTTTGGATATGTGTAATGTGATTGGTTGCAAGGCGGATTCTATCCCGCTTACCTACTTGGGTATTTCGGTGGGTAATAATATGAATAGAATTAACAACTGGACGCCTATTATAGAGGTTTTCGATAAAAGGTTGTCGATGTGGAAAGCTAAAACTTTATCCATAGGGGGGAGGCTTACTCTGATTAATTCGGTTTTGGAAAGTCTGCCTATATACTATTTTTCGTTATATAAGGCGTCAGTTGGGGTTTTAAAGACTCTTGAAGCCAAAATGAGAAAATTCCTCTGGGCGGGGTCTAGCAGTATTAATAAAATGAACTGAGTGGCTTGGGATTTGGTCACTTGGCCTAAAAATAAGGGAGGGTTGGGTATAAACAGGCTCACTGAGGTCAACGAGGCTCTTCTTGTTAAATGGGGATGGAGGTATAGGTCTGAAAATCATAATCTTTGGTGTAAAATGGTGGAATCATGCCATGGTAAGGCCAACCATAGGAGCTTTCTTCCGTGTAACGGCAACATCGCTGGGTGTTGGAAAAACGTGGTTAAGTTGTTATATAAAATGAAATTAGATGGGAGGGGATTAAATAGGTTGATCTTGGGTAAGGTGGGGAATGGGGTCGATATTCGTTTTTGGTCTGATTCCTGGATGGGCGATCTTCCTTTTATGGATAGATGGTCGCTTTTGTTTGGTTTGGAGATGTTTAAATCATGTAGGGTTGCAGAGAGAATTGAAGCGGATCAAGGAAATGGAGTTCATAATTGGCAATGGTCTAGACAGCCAGAGTCCGAAGAGGAGCTAAAGGAATGGCAAGATTGCATGTAGCTTCTTAGCAATGTTAGTCTTTCCAGCGAAAAGGACAAGTGGTTTTGGTTTGATGATAAACAGTTTGGTTTCTCAGTGAAGTCGGTCAAAAAGTCTTTGATAGCGGAAAGAGATACGAGCCACCCTCCTATATTTAAATGGTGTAAATGGGTGCCCATCAAATGTAATATTATGGCTTGGAGAGGCAACATAGACTGACTTCCTACTAGAGTCAATTTAAGAAGAAGGAATTTGGATATCCCCTCGGTCTTGTGTCCGTTATGCGGTGACTACGAGGAGACGGCGGATCATCTATTCACTGAGTGCTCAGTGGCTTTACAGGTGTGGTCGGTTTTCAGTGATTGGTGCAATATTCCGCCGCTTTTCTTTTTTGAGTTCAAAGACATTTTAGAAAGTCAAAAGCTGATAAAGTGAGGCAAGATGGCGGAGAAAATCATATACGGGTTGGGAATTATAGCTTGTTGGTGTATATGGAAAGGCAGAAACGATACGGTTTTTAATCAAAGGAAATGTAGCTCGAGTGACATCATTGGGGAGTTAAAATCTAGGGGTTATGCGTGGGTTAAAAACATATCTCCTTGTAAGTTTATTATATGGGATGACTGGTGTAAATATCCCTTGTATATGTTGTAATCTGTTTGCCCTTTGCCCGTTTGGGTCGAGGGTGTGTTTGTTTGTTTGGCCTTTTGTCTGTTTGGGTCAAAGATTGTCTTAAAGAAGTTTATTTAAAAAAAAAAAAAAGATGTGTCAACTACGATTTGGATCCTTGGTGTGTAGAGGCGTGGATGAGGGGGTATAGTTCATTTTTTTATTATTTATTTATTTATTTATTATATTATAATTTAAGAAAATTACACAAATAACCATGTCTATTAATTTTAGGTAATTTTCATGAACAATCTCTATAGTTTTTATTTAAGTAAAAGGGTTAGATAAGTTACATGAACAATCTCTATAACTTTTTTTAATGAACGGGTATCCTAATCATTTTAACTAGACTTAACATAAAAATTAAACCACAAGGACTAATACTCAAAGGTATTAACACTTAACATACTAGTAACAGTGAACTTAACATATAGCCCTTAGGAAACTTAACTAGTTAACAAAAGTCAACCTTAATACTCAAAGGTACTACAAAATGGAATCTACATAACCTAAACTTGTTACTCGAAAGCCTTAGTATCTAAAGGTGGTATTTTTAGTAAACCACATGGACCGTATGTATAATTAACTCTATATATAATTATATACTTGAGTATTCGATATTTCAAGTCGGTTATTAGGGCAACATTAAGATTGGTTTGGGTATTGAGAACTCCAACGGGCAAATTCTTACCACATAAGATCATAAATGAGTATTTCTGGTACTTGTAAGGATACACGTTTACCTGACAATAATGAGTAATGGATATCGATGGGTACGAGAGTGAGCGTAAGACAAATTTTTTTTTCACTTGCTAATAGTTATGAAGGCAAGTTTTTAATTCTTTTTATTATCTTAACATGTAAGAAAAGTCTATCAATACTTTTCTTTTATCTAAAAGTAAAATGATAATTTTACGTGAAGTTAACAAAAAAGCTTTTATGGACAAATACCAATTATTATCTTAACATGTAAGAAAAGTCTATCAATACTTTTCTTTTATCTAAAAGTAAAATGATAATTTTACGTGAAGTTAACAAAAAAGCTTTTATGGACAAATACCAAAAGAAGACATGTGACTGTGTGAGCAAACAGGTGAACCCAAATGGCTTATTTTATTAAAGAAGGTATCATGTAAAGTTAAATCATAACTTATCATAGGGATTACCCGTATAATTTACTTTATAGTAATAGTAAGTTTGCATTTAAAATACTGTATGAAACTCATAATTTTGATTTAATCTTTCTAACATAAAACAAAAATTATAATTATTTCGTTTTATCAAAAGTAAGTAAATAAATGTATTACATATTTACAAAAAAAAAAAAATTAAAAAAATATAAATGAAATTTAACAACTCAATTACATAAATTAGTTATAGTCAAGTGGGGATAAAGACACATGTTTTTTTAGAAGTTTAGAAACCTGAACAAACAAAGTGATTTATATTATTGATGTGAAATATAATAGGAGTACCAATTGATGTTGAAAAAATAAATAAATTTCCTATATTTACATTTCCTATCATGGGGAATAGTTTCTCTTTCTTATTGGCTCAGATGGGCGGCTAGCTAATGCATCACTAATGTGGAAGAATAGTGTCAGGCTGCTGTCTGACACTCACTCATTGGTCCAGGTATTTACGATTTTACCTACAATTTAAAATTACGAATTTGACCCTGTTCAAAGTTACAATTTTGCCCTGGTTAAAAATTACAATATTGCTATCAATTTAGGGGCTGTTTGGTAGCATATTAATGACCATTCAGATGCTACCTCTTAATGGTTTAAAACCTCTGAATGAATAAGAGGTAACCTCAAGTCTGAATGGTTAAGAGGTAACCTCTGAATGGTAAATCATTACATGTCACATTCTTCTACCTTCTCATTGGTAAAATTCTTAATGGTTCCATTAAGAGGTAGCCTCTTAATGACCATTCAGAGGCTACCAAACAACCCCTTAGCTTTTGGCAAATTATGATTTTACCCCAGCCCAAAATTACAATTTTGTCACCCAGTTAAAAATTACAGTATTACCATCGTTTTAACTTTTTTTAAAGGTGTATGGGGAAATAGTGCTAGGTTGTTGCATGACACTCCCCCCATTTGCCCAGGTATGTTACGATCTTACCCCTAGTTTAAAATTACAAGTTTGCCCCTATGCAAAATTTCGATTTTGCCCCTGGTTCAAAATTACAGTATTGCCGTTGCATTAGATTTTGGCAAATTACGATTTTACCCCAGTAAAAAATACAATTTTGTCTTAAGTTCAAAATTACTGTATTGATATCGTTTTAGCTTTTTTTTAGCAAAACTATAGAATTGTTTTGTTTTAATTGGTTGACTCGATTTAATTTTTTTTTCGTGTCAAAGAGTTGCCTAATGCTCGCTCATTAGTCATGACAAATTACAATTTTGCCCGGAGCTTAAAATTACGGTTTTGCCATCCTTTTAGTTTTTTTTTCTAGAAAAAATATGATAATGTTTTTTTAGTTGGTTGAGAAATATTCGACCTACCGTCCCGCAACGCATCAACACTGGTTGGGTATTAGCAAGCTCAAACTAGTTAATGAAGCCCTACTAGCCAAGTGGGTGTGGAGATTTAGGGTTGAGGAGGAAAGTTTATGGCGTAGAGTTGTGGTGGCGTGTCACGGTAACAGAAGGAAATGGTCTTATCTTCCTGCCAAGCCGTCTTTGACCGGAGTTTGGAAAAATATTGTGAATATGGAGTCTAAGTTCTCGGTGAACGGGAAGAGGTTACATCACCTTTTCAAAGGTACGGGAAGAGGTTACATCACCTTTTCATAGGTACGGTGGGGAATGGGTGATAGGCTTGTGCTGGCCCAACTTGTTTGCTCTTGAAGATAATAAAAAGTGTTTGGTTTGTGATCGTCTTCCGGCCCAAGAGATTCTTGTTGGTATTAACTGGTCTTGGTCCCTCCCCCCTTCTTCGCCAGTTGAGATTAGAGAGCTCGAAGGTTGTGAGGCGGAGCTGGCTAATTTGTTCACTTCTTCCGGTAAGGATTCTTGGAAGTGGATTTCGGATGCGGCAGGAGAATTCTCTCCCAGTTCTCTTAAGAAACTGGCTTCGGGTTCTGTCATTCAGGATGGTTCGGTTCCAGCTTTCAACTGCAGGTGGGTTCCGTCGAAGGTCAACATTTTTATTTGGAAGGCATCGATGGACCGTATCCCAACTAGGAAGAATCTTGTGAGGAGAAACATCTATGTTGAGTCGGATGCCTGTGCGTTATGTGGCAACTAGGAAGAATCTTGTGAGGAGAAACATCTATGTTGAGTCGGATGCCTGTGCGTTATGTGGAGATGTGATCGAAGAGCTGGACCATTTATTTACGGCTTGTCCGATGGTTATTGATGTGTGGAGCAGATTCTGCTCGTGGATTAAGCTGCCGCCGCTGTTCGCTTTTTCGTTTAAAGACATCCTTGACTTCCATAATATTTTTGGTGGGGATAGATGTTCGAAGGAGATTGTCCGGGGCTTTATCGCTGTGTCGGTATGGTGTATTTGGAAAGCGAGAAACGCAAAGATATTCTCTAACGGTAATGGTGATTGTAACGAGATTTTTGAGGATTTGAGGTCGATTGGTTTTTTTTGGCTGAAGTATAGATCGAAGTATAGGGATATTGAGTGGCGTGAATGATGTAAATTTCCTTTGTATATGTTGTAAGGAGTAGTGGTGCGGTCCTGCGTTTTTTTGTCAGCCCGGCCGGTTTTTAATAAAGTTTTCCTTTCAAAAAAACATGATGTATTGGGTTTATGGCTGTTATAGAAGCTTCCTTGTATGCTACTAGTTCTTTAAGCATAGGTCGTATGGTAGAGTTTTAATAAGTGGGTGGTAGGCACGTGTATGAGAGCATCCTGTAACCCTTTTAGTGACAAACCAAATAATTGGCATGATTAAAAGTCTATAAATTATTAAATCACTCTACAAATCTACTTTTTGTAATTCGTATAAAAAATATAAATGATTAACTTAATCAAATGTGTAAAGAAAGTATAGATTCCATTTGTTGAAAACATAAAATATTATTTTCATTTTGAGCAAAGTTCATGTGAGTAGTCTAACATATGATAATTAACATACATCAAGTAAATGCCCGAATAAGATATAAAAAGTAATATTGCTCAAAATGAAACGACCCGACTTGGTTTTTTCGATCGGTTTTGGGTCATCATCATCATCATACTCAGTTAATCCCACCAATAGCAAAGCAAAGGTAGGGTCTGAGGAGGGTAAGATGTAGACAACCTTACCTCTACCCCGTAGGAATAGAGAGGCTGCTTCCAGTGAGACCCCCGGCTCGATAGTAGTTTTGCATCAAGCCTTGGACATAAGGCACATAACACTCAGCACTCGGGACAAAGACCGATTAGTGAATGTACCCTTTTGTCTCTCAGCTATCAACGCCAC
The DNA here is from genome assembly GCA_030545235.1 of Helianthus tuberosus. Taxonomy (NCBI): domain Eukaryota; kingdom Viridiplantae; phylum Streptophyta; class Magnoliopsida; order Asterales; family Asteraceae; genus Helianthus; species Helianthus tuberosus. The sequence goes on from JARYGA010006975.1 coordinate 27,651, forward strand.
CACATGATGCAAAATTAACCGTCCTCAGCTTTTAACGTTATTTTCACGAAGTTAGTAAAATAACGTTAAAATTCGTGCACTTTCACTTTTGCCCCCCGATGGCCCACACATATTTCAATCGGTTTTGGGTATAAACAGTAAACCAAGCCATGCAGTATAGTCTGAAAATTTTTAAACGAAACTACAAAAATCTTTAAAAAACTGATCATAAAATCAAATTCATGTCTTAATACAAAAGTCCAATAATGAATATTACTCATGATTTTGTACTTGCATACAAATCTAATATATTTATGAGAAACTTTTATACATTTAAATCTGTTATTATTATTTCAAAGTCGTATTTAGGCTATGCGGTATGGTACATGCCCATCCTTAGAGGATGAGCCGCCACGTAAGCGCCAAGTAGATCGGGTGTGAGAATGAGGCAAAGAGCATGGATGTAAGGAAATGGAGAATGGACCTAAAATATATATGTATATGTATATGTTGTATGTATAGGTGTGTGCGAGAAGGGGAGGCCCGTCCAAATCGTCGCACCCCCGACGATCTCGACGACGGAGGCATGGCAATGAAGTGGGGGAAATGGAGAGGGGGCACGACGACGGGGCAGGACAGTCCCCATACCGTCCAGCCTTATAGAGCCTAAAAGATATATGGGAAATGTTTGAATAAGAACGCTAAATATTGTGAGAACGAATGAAAAAATTACGAAAACTTTGTAAAAAAAAAACAATTCAAATTCATTTTTTACACTTATCATTAATATTCGAATACAATGTTAGAAACTAAATTTACACATTAAAATGAATTCGCAATTAAGAAAATTTACACATGTTTAAGTTTGTCATTTATGCATGTGTAAATTTTTTATAGTTACACATGTTTAAAAAAGCTAATAAGAGTGATTTTGAAAGGAAAAATGAACTATTCGATGTTGTAAATTCTTTTTTTGATGTTGTATTTTAATTACGACGAGGTTTGTATTAAAAAAATGGTTTTGCTTGGTTTTTTCATTCGTTTCCATGGTTCTCACAATATTTAGCGTTCTCAAGATAACTCTCATATATATATATATATAGGGTTAGGGTAAAATGAAAACTTACACGAGTTGTGAGAACTTAGAGAACTCGGCCTTACGAAAGGTTTTTTTCAAAAAAAATTTTTTACAAAAAATCCTAAAAAAATTAACTTTTCCAAAAAAAAAACTAGTTTTTTTTTTCATTTACGGCAGCCGTAAATGCTGTAAAAAGTGATGTCATGCTTATGTCATCACCTTTTTTACAACTGCTGTAAGGGGCCGAAAAACACTACTTCGATTTTTTTTAAATTTTTTACAGCAGACTTTTCTAATATTTTAATCTAGATGTGTGAAAAATGGGGCAAAACTCTCACGGGAATACCGAGTTCTCTAAGTTCTCACAACTCGAATGGGTTTTCCCTTGATCATATATATATATATATATGTGTGTGTGTGTGTGTGGGGGGGGGGGTAGGGTTCATGCGAGAACCACCTTTATTGCGAGAACCGCGAGAACCAATGTGAACACAACAAAATAAACCCACTACACCACCCTAAACCTAAAAAAAAAACCTAACACAGCCCAAAAAACCTAAATCCCCCTCCCCCACCCAAGTTAAATGCTAAAAACTAAACCATAAAACTAAACCCACAAAAAACCTAAAAAATCTAAAAAACACACACAATTTTTTTTAATACTTTATTAATAAAAATCGCTAGTTTTAGTCTTCAAAATTTTTTTTAATTTTTTTATTGACGAAAAGTAGCTACTTTTATTAAAAAATATTATAAAAATTGTGTGCATCTTTAAATTTTTTAGGTATTTTTGGTTGTGTTTAAATTGGTTCCTAACGGATTCTTCTCCTATGTGTGTGTGTGTGTGTATATATATATATATATATATATAGTAGAGGATTCAAATGAGAATAAATTTTTTGTAAGAATAAAAAAGAAGAAATTTCAACCAATATGAATGATTCATTTTACTTCATTTAATTTTTGTGTAAGGGTATATTGGTAAACTTAGCTAACTATATTAAATTTGTAACTTATTTTCAAAAAGAAAAATATTTTTTCCAAGAAGAAAAAAATTTAATTTAAGGTGTAAGATGAATTACGAGCTGTGTATGATAAATTTCAATATGTGTAGGATGAATTTTGATGTGTGTAGCCAAACATTTTTGTGTGATTGATGATAATCTTTATGACTAATTAATTAGTCAAAGATAATAATAAATGAGATGAGAGAAAAACTATTTAATGTGTTCACACTGATTCTCGCCATAATTGGTGGTTCCTAAATTATTTTCACCATATATATATATAGAAAAAAGTGTATCGTACAATTGGTCTTAACGTACATTACGTACGCAATTAGAAATCGCACGTTGGTGGAGATGATGAAATCACATGGGGGGATGGAGATGATGAAATCGCATGCTTTGGTGGAGATGATGAAATCGCATGGGGGTGTTTTAGCAGAAATCGCATGGTGAATATCAAAATCGCACGTTGAAAAACAATCACGTACGTAATGTACGTTAAGCCATTTTGTACGTTAACTGATCTTTCTCTCTCTCTATATATATAATTTGCTAATTGGGAAAAATAGATATAGAATTGGAGACACCCTATGTAATATATTTTGTATTACAATAAAGTATATATAAGTAGTTAAAAAGCAATAGTTATTTACATGGGGACTGGGCAGCATAAATATAACAATGTATGAAAAAAATTCTAAAAAATACGTCTGGTATTAGTTACTCATGTATTACACGGGTTGGGTAAATGTAATGTTGTATATCTAGTAATACAAAAATTATGTCTATAAAAACTCGTGTATTAACGAGTTTAATATATCTTGTAATGGGATATATATCTTGTTCTTTTAAATATCATTTTAGGCTTTTAACATAGTTAAGTTCAATTAAATTGCAATTATAAAAAATTAAAAGGTTAAAGTTAATTAATGTATAATAACTATCCATATTTAAATAAAAAGTATCCATAATTAAACATTTAAATAAAATAGGAGAGATATATTATTTGATATGAGAGAGGGTTGTTTAATATGAGAGAGAGACGAGAAAACCAATTTTTTTAGGCCCTGGAATGATGACACGTGTCCCTTAGGTTATTGCTTTATTTTAGGTAATATAGATAAATATAGATTTTAAAGAAAAGGAAATCGACAAATAAGCCAGCTATTTGAACGGTTAAGAATAAGACGATGATAATATCGCATAAAAAAGCCATGTGATGTACAAACAAAGTCTTTGAGATATGTTATGTTACGCCCTAATTAGTGATGATTAGTAGAGTAGGATGATGTATGAACTAGAATATCTTGTCAACATCAAACGTTAGGTCAAGACAAGTGAGGGTGGGATATTTAAGAGCACCAACAACTTGTCTATACTTCGATGGACATGAGAACAAGGAACCTGATCAAGTTAGAAGACAAAATGAGACACTGGGTGATGGAACTATGCTAAGAGAGAATGATACTAGTTGAATGAGGATTCACCTCGATCCTTTGAAAGTAATGAAGAGAATTAAGATATGTGAGGGTAAACTATGACCTATATAGTGAACCACCATATTGATGTTGGCTAACTTTGTGAGTGACAACGATGTCATCAACCTAAGCAATCAAGTACTTTATAACTAGGCCATGTTAGAATTTTTAAAGTGGTTAATTAGTCTTCGAGCCAACAAAAATCATCCCAAATGCAATGCAACACAATTTGTAAAACCACACACGTAGGGCTTATTTCAAACAAAAAAATGGAATAATAAAACATACACCCACAACACAATAAACTACGACCGAAAGGTGATCGAGGTTATTTACCCATTATAAATTAATAACATTGTGATGCATAGAGTAGTTGTACTCTTTGCTTAGGGAGGTTTTCAAAAAAGTTTGATATAATTACAATTTTAATCTGAAACTATTTTGGTTTTTTACTTTTAACCCCAAAGCTTTCTATCTTTGTCAATTTAACCTTTTAACTTTTTTACTTTCAACTTTGGTACCCTATACTCTTCATATTTCACAAAAAAATCGTTTTACGTTTTGTTCTAAATTTTGCGATTTAACACAAGTCACAACACAACGTTCATGTGTGGTTCAACGTTTTTACGTTTTGTTTTACGCTTCGTTCTAAATTTTGCGAGTTAGCATTACGCAATGTGCATGTGTGGTTCAACGTTTTTATGGTCGTCTAATTTTTCCCGTTTGATAGGTTCATCGTGACGCACAGGTCCTAAATCAACTTAGTTATTATTTTCTATGTTTTATGTTTCGGTCTAATTTATCCGCATTAACACGTCGCAACTTTAGTATTGATGGTCGTTAGCGGTGGTGTGACCTTGGTGCTATTTGTCACGACTTTACGCCCCACCACAACGCTGGGGATTAATACTAGCTATACAAGAATTTATACTTTAGTGGACCTAATATTCTTGTGTTGTTGCATGTGTATAAAATTGTTGGAATGGGCCGGTTAAACATCAAAGTTGTGATTAAAGGGGTTTGATTTGATACGGGGAAATAACGAATGTGATAAAACTTTAATACTTAAAGCGTTAAAGTGTTTGAGTTTCTATGCTTTAAAAAGATTTGTAGAATAATAATTAAATTATAAATTTTAGGAATAAAACGTAAATTTTATACGATGTGAGGAACTGAGGATGGAGTGGCAAGGAAGAAAACTTGTTGGAATATTTTAAAAGCTACTATCTTTTACATCCTAAAAATTATCATATACACCTTCATATGACCATTTGATTTTTTTTTCTTTTTCAATTTCTATTAAAAGCATAACTTTGTTTTTAATTTATAAATTTTAATATATAAATTAAAATGTCTTGAGTGACATAATTGTTATAACAACTAATCCGTATCCAATATGATATATATATCGAACAAGGCTTATTTTTGTTCAAAATTTTATGTTTAAATGTTAATTGTTCAAAATTTTATGTTTGAATGTTAATAAAAGCAAATACATTGCAAAGTCGAATTCGATTTAACTACAACATATTAAAATTAAAAAAAAAAGAAAACAAAATCAACTTAAATAATAACAAGAAGAGATTGTAAAAATAGTCAAAGAGGGTGTGATTATACAATTAGCAAACCAAGGTTTGTGTGTATATTACTGTCAAGCCATATAACGGATTTTATAATTATTTTATTGTTATAATTACTTATATTTTATATATCGTTTAGTTTATAACGTTTAACTTATAATATATTTTTTTTATTTAAAATGACTTCGCTTACCCTTTTTGACTTTTTGTTATTTTACTAAGGATGCATGGTATGGTAATATCGTCCCCTCCACCTTAGCTTTCCTTCACTCAATAGCGCCCCCAATACCCTCCATCCTAACATTAGGGGTGTTCATCGGTTCGGTTTATGGTTTATTTGGTTTATTCGGTTTTCAAAATTTTGTACCCCAAACCAAAAACCAAACCAAACCGAACCGAATAAGGGATATGCAAACCGATCCAAACCAAACCAAATTCAATTCGGTTTGGTTTCGGTTAGATACCAAATAATCCAAATAAACCAAATCTAACCAAATTGTACTAAGTACTCTTTTTCCCTAATTTATATTTATGTTTGTGTTCCAACTTTCGAACATTGCAACTAATTTACACCCAACAATATATGAATACAACAAAGTTTCATTGCGAAATAAAACAAACACATCCGTAAAGTAGTCGTAGACACAACCATGAAGTTAAAGCTTTAAAACAAAGATCATAGAAACTATAAATAGTTAACAAGTCTAATGGCACAAAATATAAATAATCTTCAAACATGAATCTTTCTCCAAGAAAATATAGGTCTTAAGTTCTATTATTTTAGAAATGAGTGGGTATGAGTTGGGGTTTTAGATTTAGACTAAAGGGAGTGGGGCATCCTTTTGAGAGGGCGTCTTGCGACATGTGGCGCCACGTCAGATTAGAGGATTTTGAGCAAAAAATGGGGAGTGGGGCAACTTTGCTGGGTAGGGCGTCTTGCGACACGTGGCACCCATTTAAAAATATAAAGTGTTATATATATAGGTGATTTGGTTAAAAAAAAAACAACAATTGGTCAAAGTAGGGGGGGATTCTTGATTTGTGTGAGGAGTTGGCGACGAGAAGAGGACGCCCAAAGGGGGGACGCCCCATGGGACGCCGATGGGGGGCGGTGTGCGAGGCGGCTTGGGGCGGGGAGACGCCCCACTCCCTTCAGTCTTACATTTGGTAATTTGGGCTGCATAAAAATAACTATTTTGGGCTAATAAATTGTATATGATTTATAAAATATTATTATTTTTATTTAATAATTAATTAAGTTAAATGGTTTATTCGGTTATCCAAATAAACCGAATAAACCAAATAAAATAAAATGTGGATTCATAAACCGATCCAAAAACCATTATCACAATTCGGTTTCGGTTAGAAACCAAACCAAAAACCGAATTCGTTATTCGGGTCGGTTTATTTGGTTACGGTTACGGTTCGTTTACGGTTTTTATTTGGTTACGGTTTTTTCTGAACACCCCTACCTAACATAATATAACACTTTATATAATTTCGAATATACCGTGACGATCTTATATTTATCTATGATTTGATAACAATTTTATTTGAACGGGTCAAATATAGTTGACCTTTTTGTTCTTTAACGTGACTAACCGGATCAATAGCGTCCGAAAAACATCACTAGTGGTATCTTATACATTTTTAAGATTTTCTCAACATGGGGGTGTAAAATTCGTTGAAAACTAAGTTGTGTTTGCAATCGAGTATTTTTTAGTACCGTAAACAAAGGCGAGTGCCGGTAACCGAACCAATATCAGCTGAACAACATCAGCACTGATGCCGATATTCGTTTTTATGGTTTTGCATCGATGTAAAAGATGTGACGATATCCTCTTGGGCATATCGTTTTCGATTGCTATACCGAATGCCGATATTGCAATGAATCAAACCGATACCGACCAGAAGTCCAGCCCAAAATACAGGGTATCCCACTAGTTAACCATATTTAGAGGAATTAAAACCATAAGACTGGAAGGTATGGGGCTCGTCCCCCTGCCCGTCCTTTCGCCGCCCCCCCCCCCCCCCCCCCCAACCTCCTTGCTCCGTCGCCACCCCAGGCTCATCCCCTTCGTCCGCTACTCGCCGCCCAAGTCGGGCCTCACCCACTCACACACACCTATACATACACACATACATATATATAAAGGGGTTCATCCCCCCACCCCCTAGGTGCATCTCCTTTAGGCCCATCCTCACACCCGCTTACGTGGCGGTGACGTCGCGGCCATCCTCCCCACACCATACCTTCGAGTCTAATAGCTTATTATTTTTTGTTTAGTGGAACCTTGGAATTTTATTATTCTGTTCTACTCCAACAAGAGAGGAGGAGGATTTTGGGTGATTTTCAAACTTCAAAGCACCTACTCGGTGCAGGTCACATCAAAATGTTCGAGATTGTTGTTGGTGGTGTCCTTAAGTTGCAAATTCAAAGCATCGGAAAAGCTACAATTTTGGGATTGCTTGGCTTTGTCAGCAGGTTTTCCTACTTGGTTTTTAAGTAATTTTCCTGTATGGTAATTTTGATCCTGTAGACATAAAAAGGTAAAAAAAAAAATTGGATGACATTTTTCTTAATTATTTACTCGTAGAGTAATTATCAAAATTACGTTTTACTCGTAGAGTAATTATCAAAATTACGTTACAAATGATTTTATAGGGTAATTTTAATCTAGTTGGATAATTTTGTAAAATAACCTTTTAGGGTAATTTTGATACTTTAGGGTAATTTTGTAGAGTATCATAATTATTTTACAAATGATCTTCTAGAGTAATTTTATATTGTAGGGTAATTTTGATCTTGTATGGTAATTTTGTAAAGCATCATAATTAGTCTACAAATGATCTTGTAGGGTAATTTTGTAGAGTATCATAATTACTCTACAAATGATTTTGTAGGGTAAGTTTGATCTTGTAGGGTAATTTCGATCATATGGGTAATGACGAGTAAAATAATTACAAAATGCCACCGCGATTTTTTACCTTTTCACGTCTTTCGTACGTTTTGTACGATAAAACTATTTGTATCGGATCTTTACCCTTTATATACTTTAGTTTTCTAAACATAATATATGGCAACACACATATAATACATGAATAACATAGGGTTAGCGTAACGAGAGAAAGTAAACATCAGTCACACATTCAAATATGATTTAAAAACGTTATAAGTAGGGTCTGCTTAATTTTTGTTGGGTATATATAAGAAAATAAATTAATGTCTGGTCTTTTACTCTTTTGTTATAAGGCTAAGCGGTGTGGCTTCACGCCACCCACCACCTTAACGCCCTTAAGACCACATGGGGGCGTCAATGAGGAGCAGAGCCGGCCCTAAAGGAGGGCGGGGAGGACAACCGGACAGGGCCCGTGATTTCGTAGGGCACGTAATTTAAAAAAAATCCGATATTATATATGTAAAAAAAAATTTAATAGGGTATAACCAAACAAATATTAAGATAGACCCACTTAAAAAAAATCATGTTGTTTAAACTATTTAGCCCATTAGGTTAGTGAGCCCAATACCCAAATAATTCTAAAAACTAAAAAAAAAAAAAAATCTGGGCGGCAACTGGGACTGGGTAATGAAACGTGAAACTGAAACGTCGCAGGAACAGGAAGGATAATCGATTAATCGAGATAGAGCAGGCCCTGGCCTTCGATCATCATCAATTCATCATTCTGCAGTTCTCACACAGCAGCAGGCCTTCGATTTCACACAGCAGCCACTCGCCAGCAGGCCTTCGATTTCACAGAATCACAGTCACAGCCTTCGTCTTCGATCACGGAGTTGGATCAGTTCACAGTTCACAGGTACCTTATGATTTAGGATTGATGCTTTACGATTTCAGTTATTATGTCGAATTCAGTTATTCAGTTAAGTTATGTCGATTTCAGATTTTCTGTTAATTTATGTTGTCGATCAGTTAAGTTAAGTTATTTACGATTTCAGTTAACTTATGTAGTTATATCGATTTCAGTTAAGTTATGTCGAATTCAGTTAATTTATGTTGTTGACCATTAATTAGGCGTTAACTTAATTTGATACAAACTTTGTCGATTAATGATTATTTAGGCGTTAATGGCTCCTAAACAAGCATCCGGATGGCAAAAATGTCAAAAGAGGAAACAAATTTTTGTCAACGGTTTAAAGTTGTATGAAAAACTAGTTTAAATTTTTTATTTAGTTAAGACCTAAGGACACGTTTTTTCTAGCTCGAACATGGTACATAAATTCTCAGGGCCGGCCCTGATGAGGAGCGTTGCCCTGTGATCCGTTAAGTCGATAACAAGCGCCCGAGAGGGAAAATAGGGTGCCTCGTCCCATTCCAACCGTTGTACAAGAGTTCAAAATAAAATAAAATATTGAGTAAACTACAATTTGCCTCTCTACGGTTTGGGTCACTTTTCACTTTGCCTCCTTATTTCAAAGACTTTTTGTGTTACACCACAAAACTTGTATTTCCCTGTAATTAGTCACCCTGTGGTTTCAAGTTCTAAATTTTCTAGGAACGTCCGACTAAAACACTCATAAAATGAAACAATTGAAGGAGCGTATATATTTATATTTGGGGTATGCCCATAAGGCTCAAATCCTCATATTGTAAATGGGTGAGAAAGTTTAGTGTGATTTTAGCATAAAAGAAGATTTTATTGATTTTACTTAGTTATACCTGAAAGTTTCTTTTTATATCTACAAATTAAATATGCTTTTTATAGGTGTTTTAGCTTTGGAAACTTGTTTATGATGTGAGTTACTTTTTAACGGACTATAATTTTTGTGACAACCCGTACTTTTCGAGGTTAACACTGTTCACCTTCGCGATTATTCATTTATGTTCATTACGTTTTATATTTCTCGTGTTGTACGATTTAACCAAACATACTTAAGTGTGTGTGTGTATACATATATAAATCTAAACCTGAAATATTTATATACGATATATTTATATTTCGAAACTTGAACTCGTTACGCGACCCAACCCAAACCCACGTAACGCGAAGCCCAACTCTACACCCCTCCTTGCGGTCCATGTGTATGGCCCAAACTCAACCCAAACCGCCACCCTCATCCCTCTAACTTGCGGCCCACACCCACCCCACTTTTCGGCCCAATGCCTTGCGACCCACTTCAAACCCAAACCGCCCAAACACCCCTACCCCTTATATCGTGCATGCGATCCCCCCTAAACCCATAACCCTAGTGCAAACTTTTGCTCTCTCTCTCTCTCTCCCTTTCCCTACTGATCGACGAAGAATAGGAGCAAGAGGACTTCAATTATTTCAGTTTTCAGGTCTCAATCGAACTCCATATCACTAGGTACCATACCTTGGTCTTTGTTATAGTTTCAAGCATTCTTGCATGATCTTCGGCTGCTATTATTATGAAATCATGACTGCGTTTTCTATGTAACTTGAGTTCTTGATGTGTATCATGATGATTGTAGTTTAGTTTGCTAGGAATCATGTTAGTTTGGTGATTTGATCGTTTAGATGTTTGCATAAATCACTAGGGTTTCGATTCTTGCATGATCTTGGTTTGAATCTTGGTGGTTTTGATTGATGTTTGTTGAATTTGTTGAGGTATAATCTGATTTCTAATTATAACCTGTTGTAGATGATGTTGTAGGTTGTATGATGCCAAAAATACGCTAAAGGGGTCATAATAACTCGCATTTAAACATTTATAGCTGAAACAGAAATCTGTTTGACGTTTATAGCCCAACTTTAGTTGGTTGTAAACGGGTCAACACATAAGGAAAATGAGATTTTCTAAAGTCTAAAGTGAACCACTTTGAAATACGATTCAAACCGCGCTGGTTTCATAATTTTTGGACCTCGTTTGGTCAGTCAAAAGATTTAATTTGTCTCAGTGGTCAAAGCTGCAATTTTCTACAAAATTTGTGTATTGTTTTTTATGTCTTATCTTGGTGAATTCTTGTAGTTAAGTCATGAAATTTATACAGTAGATGGTCTTAGGTGTCTGTACGAATCTCCAAGTGGAATCAGGTTAATCGGGCCGTAAGCTGTGGTCAGAAAATGATGAATCTGGCCACTCCTTAGCAAGTGAATTTTCATAATTTTTATATAAAGAGTTAGGCCTTGTGAATTTTACACAAAGCCTAGCCAACCAAAATACGTGTCACATAAAATATTCGTAATTTTGAAGCTTGTTTACTATTTTAATAAAATCACCGAAAACAACCTAGTTTTAGGAGTCAAAGCAGAATTATGACAAGTTGATTTATAAGTGTTTGCATGTTGCTTATATTATCATGGAATGCCTGAATTTGATTGATACTAATGTGACAATTGTTTAACATGTTGAATGTTATGGTGATGTGCATGTATCTATCCAGTTAAATGTTCACGTGTCAACGTGTTGCGTGCTATGTGTTAGATGCATGTAAAATTTCATGTATTGCATGAACACACCATAACGAATTAAATGGTAAGCATTCTAGAACGTGGTTGACCATCCTCATTATTTCTCCATCTAAATCTAACCGAGCTTAAATTAAGGTGAGTTCACTTTTATTAAAAGCATGCATTCCCGGGTTTGGGAACTACACTGTCCTTGGATTTGGGACTACTCTATATTCCTGGGTTGGAATATTGCCTATTAAATACCGTATTTATATCTTTAGTAGACTGAACGAAACTCTATCTGAAAAGTCCCTACGCATTATACCGATTAGTTGCTGGGTTTGGCAAACGGGGTACTAGTTAATAGCTGATGTGCGTAAAATGCAACATATAAATTACATCAAACAAGGCATAAAATCAACCCTTTTTCGGTACTAATGTTGGAAAAAACATGTTTCTTTGTTTACTTTTAATTTACAGGATCAAAAGAGATTAAACGAACAAAAGGAACAAATTAACAGCAGAAACCAACACAAATACAAAGAAGAAGGATTGACACGACTCGCTGAACCCCCATCCACATCCAAAACAACAAAAATAACAGAAGCTTAGGCACAGGGCCGTGCCCCAGTCAAGATTCCCCGCAAGAAAAAGACAAATAGAAAACGACAAGGGACATGGGGCCATGTCACCTCGGCACGGGCCGTGGTCAACTCTCAGATTCGCAAATCTAGGTTCGTACAACAAACATAGAAGACACGGGGTCGTGCCGTTGACACATGGGGCCGTGTGTGCAGAAATGCTGACAGAGCATTAAATGAAGACAGAGAAAATGAAGGACACGGGGTCGTGCCCACCAGGCACGGGGCCGTGTGAGTCTCCTGTTTCCAACTATAAATAGAGGTGCTTAGCTCACTTGCAAACCATCCCTTGGCAAACCACTTCTCTCACACTTTGCCATCAGTCCACCACCACTACAACACCAACACCCACCACCATCATCCATCTTTCATCTTTTAGAGTGTGTAGTAGTCTCGGGATCCAAGATTGATCGTAAGAGTTCTTGTCAATCAAAGGCCATGTTTGGCTAAATCTCTTACATCACTTGGTGAAGACAAATCTTTTATGTATTACTTTTGATTTCTAATCTTTGGCAACTTTTTATTTGGGTATGTATTAATGACTTTAATAACTAGTTTTTTTATATTAAAGGTGAACTATATTTAATCATTTCTTCATCTTTTGTTGATTCACCCATTCGTGTCTTTATGGTCTATATAAAGCGCGTTAACTAACTGGAAGGGGGTTAGAAGGGTGTTTAGGTAAAGTTCTTGCCTCGTTCAGTGTATAGATCCTGCGAGGACCTGATTCAAGCTTATTAGGACTTCCCTTAAGGCAGATAACATCAAATCGGGGGAAGTAATAACGACTTGTAATCCCTTATAACTAAACTACTGTTAAAACTTTAAACCGGCCATGCGGGACTGTATCCCTGCTGACTCAGACCAATAGGCTTTGTCACACCCCGATTTTCGGTGGGCCCGGAAGGGTTTAGTCATGACGGTTGGATACCAGTTACAATAACAAATTAATATAATAATGCAGCAAAAGTATAAGGAGTAAAAATAAACATTCATTACATAAAAGTGTTTAATAATCAAATACAAGATTGTTCAGATAATAGCTATAACAACTCTAAAGAAAACCGACACCCTGATAAATTTTCCGACACCCTAAAAATATTTAAAATATCCCAATATGTCCCTAAAAACACCTCATACGTGAAAACGGACCCCGAATACCTTTAATATTATTAAAAATAATTAAAAATCAAAATTTTGGGTTTGACACGGGGCGCGTAGACCCCTTAGGGATCTTGCCCGGGCCGCGAGAGATCGAAAATATGGCGCAGCCCAGTGCTGCCACGTGGCCCAACACCCGTCGACCCTATGCAATGACCCGGATAAGCTACAGCCCTAGCCACCTACTAGGCGGGCCGCATAGCCCATGGGCTACACCTTACGCGGGCCGCGTAGAGCCCAAAATCAGGCCCTATATAAGAGGGCATCGGGCCTTCAGTTTACGTCGCTCAAATTTCAACTTTCTCTCTCAATTTCTTAATAGTAGAAGCTATACTCGGGTATAATATCCCCATAAATAGCGAAGTTCTGCTCCGTTGTAAGTATCATAACCCCTGGATACGTATTAGATACTCTGGCCGATTGATCTAGGGTTCCGTAACGGCCGTCGTGGTTCTGCCCGACGTAGTCGTTGGAATGCCGTCTCGGGGAGGGTATTACTAATGTTAAAATGGGTTATTATACTAACACGTGTGCATTTGTGTAAATTATAGATTGTCACCAGGAAACCCTAAAGGATAATCTAAGACAGCAATGTGAGTAATCTCCTTTTTGTAAATTGTTTTTACAAAACCTCACTTAATTAATTATATATTAAACAGTTATTGAGTATTTGTAAGGATACAATTATCGTCGGTATGTTGGGGTTTTGTATACAAAATTAGTTACTGCCTTGCGAGGAGTAACTTTTCCACAAGTCGGGTCTGACAGTACCGTGGGTGGTAATTGATATGACTTGGAAACAAATGTAATTGCGAGATCCCCCTCAATACTGTACAATGGTTTTTATTAAAACTTGATTAAACTGGGATTCACTCACCAGTATTTCCCACTAACAAAATGTTTTTAAACGCGTTTAGGTAACAAAATGTGAAAGCCAAATAGAAGCCAGCTGGACAGCACTGAAGGCTTGGAAAAGTGGCAATAAAGTTACCTAAAAAGAAATAGATGTTTTTATTAAATAAAAATAGGATTTATTCCTATGAAAATGTGTGTACTTAAAACTTGGGTTTTATCCCATGTGTTTAATATTATGAAAATGTGGTATTTTACTCTGATAAAATATTTCCTAACTACGGGCCTGATGAAAATTCCGCTGCCAAAATTAGACAATACCAGATACCACCAAAACTGGCCGCGGCCGCCCGTTCCCGGGTTTGTACAGGGGGACAGGGGTTGCGACAGAAGGTGGTATTAGAGCTAAGCCACTGATTCAGCCACAGAAGTGTTCTGCTGACACCAAAATTTAAAGTGTTAGGAAATAAATTACAGAACTGCGTGTATAATTGTATTTTCTTGTTATGTGTTATTTGACTATTTGTTAGTTTACAGTATGAGCGACCAAGGACCATCTGACGCGTACCGTCAATTGTCTGGTTCGCCTAGAAGCGAAGGTGCCTCTTCTCAGCCTGCCCTCTCTGGGTACTCCGCTGATACGGAAGAAGGAATATTCGTATTTAAGGCTCAGTCTGAAGAGCCATTTCCTCATAAAAAGAGGGGATGGTTCAGTAGGGGAGCACATGAGCGTAGAAAGTGTATGAAAAAGTTACAAGACCAGAGAGCACTAGCAGCAGCCAAAAGAGAAACCGATGCCTATGCCCAGGAAATGATTAATAGGGGTATAGCCAACATTCACATCTTAGCAACCACTGTAGCTGACCCTAACCTGGAACAAATGATAGCACCCCAACCACAACCACCAATTCCTGACCAACCGATGGAGATAGAAAACCCCGAAAATCAAGTAGAAATGCATGATTTTAACCCGGAGGAGATACCTAGGGTACCTGCACCAAATCCCTTAGACCCAAATTACGACCCATGGTGGGACGGCAATAGGGACTATGTGCAACGTTACCCGATACACGAAGACATGCCCATGCAGAACCTAGGAGCCTACCCAGGGTTAGATCCTCTAGATCCCTATTACGATAATGATGTATTCATTAGGGAGATTCTAGAAAATCCTTACCCATACCAGGCACCTACACCTCCGTACCAGGAACCCGCACCCCAGTTTCCGAACCCAGTCCTAGAACCTGCACCCCCAATGAGTGCAGAAAACGTACAAGAACTTAGGACATTTGGTGAGGAAATTTTAGAGAATAGTGAAAGGATGAGACAGGTGGGAGAGCGACTCGTCTGGAAGTACGACGAGCGCAATATGGATTTTTGGATGAATCCATATCCGTAGAAGTGATGGTGGAAAAGGTTATAATAATAATATAATATAATAATAAAATATGTGTGTATGTGTATAAAAAAAAACTACTGATGCCTATTACTAGTAGTGTAACTTTAAATTTCAGTCGGTATTGTAATTTTAATTTCAGTACTGGTGTGTAATAGATGCATATTATATGAATAGAGTAAAGTCGCAATGATCGACGCTTTTGACCAAAGTGCGTGTCATGTGATTGACAATATTAAACATTATTTTGTGATTATTAATGCGTGGTAAATGTCTAAAATTCAGATGGACAATGAAGTGAACCAGGAAAACCAAAGTGATAACCACCCGAATAACGATAATCTGAATAATGAGAATCCGAACAACAATAACAATGGAAATCAAGTGGATAATAGTGCCATCCAACACATAGTGGTACAAGGAATCATAGATGCAATGCCATTTATTATCCAAACTGTTAAGGAAGCGGATAATAAAAGTAAGCATAGCAGTAAGCGACCCTCTGAACCAGAACACAGTGTAAACAATGGACCCGTACTTCAAGTGCCCATTCCCAAAAGAAGAAGAACCATGCCTTATGGTTGTTCTTACAAAGAATTCTGGTCCTGCAAACCAATAGAATTCTCGGGCAATGAAGGACCCATTGCAGCCCTACGCTGGATAGAAAAGACTGAGGCTGTTTTAAAGATAAGCAAGTGTGCTGAAGAAGACAAGATAATGTTTGCTTCTAATATGTTTAAAAACTCAGCCTTAGAATGGTGGAACCCTATCCTCCAGTCAAGAGGAAGCGATAGGGTTTACAACATGGAATGGGAGGAATTTAAGAATATGGTAGAAAGGAAATTCTGCCATCCCAATGAAAAGGAACAGATAGCAAATAAGTTTCTGAACCTTAGGATGACCGGGGTAGATAGTAAGGGGTATACTACCACATTCTTTGAATATGCTAGATAGTACCAACCCTTGCATCACCTGAACCGGTATTAATCTCCCGTTACATCTGGGGATTAATTGGAGAGATTAGGCATGTAGTCAAGGCAGCTAGACCTCAAACTATAGAAGAAGCTGTAGAACTAGCAAATACCTTGACAGATGAATTAATCCGTACTAGAGAAGAAGACCAGAGGAGAAACCTAGCTCAAAGGCTTACCCAAGAATTCCGTTCTGGGAATTCCAACCGTAAGAATATAGGTTCTACCTCTGCACCATACTACAAGGCCTGCAAGAAGAAGCATTCGGGAAAATGCTCCACTCACTGCAATTTTTGCAAGATGCCAGGACACAAGGAAGAAGATTGCAGGAGAAAATCCAGTAGTGGACTATGCTTCAACTGTGTAGAAAAAGGTCACATCAAGCCGAACTGTCCGAAACTAGCTCCACCTGCGAACAACAAGAACACTAAAAATGCTAGAGCGTTTGTTCTGACTGCAGATGAAGCCAAAATGATTCCGGACGTAATAGCCGGTACGTTTTTAGTTAATGATGTTTTTGCTAAAGTATTATTTGACTCTGGTGCAAAACAAAGTTTTATTAATACTTCATTTTGCAAACTTCTTAATCAACCATTAACTAAACTCTCACAAGAATGTCTAGTCGAGACAGCGAATGGAGAAACGGTTAGGATTTCTGAAATCTTGCAGGGAGCAAGAATAGAATTTTTAAATCAAAAGTTTATGGCAAACCTTTATCCCATGAATCTGGCAGGATTTGATGTCGTATTAGGAATGGATTGGTTAATAGCCAATAAAGCCAGTATTTTATGTGATCAAAAGTCAATTCAAGTAAATTCACCAAGAGGTGAAAAGATCACAATTAAAGGAGATAAGCCATCTAGATCTACAAAATTCATCTCTGTGATGAAAACTGCAAGTTATATAAGAAAAAGATCTATAGTGTATTTGATTTCCATAATCACTAACACTAAAGGAAAAGAACTAAAAGACATTCCAGTAGTGTCTCAGTTTTCAGATATCTTTCCAGAAGAATTGCCAGGACTACCACCAGACAGGGAAATTGAATTTAGAATCCACCTATTGCCAGGAACAACACCAATTGCCAAAGCACACTACCGTTTGGCACCCGCCAAAATGCAGGAACTTAAAAAGCAATTAGACAAATTATTAGAGAAGGGATTCATACAACCAAGCTCATCGCCATGGGGAGCACCGATTTTATTCGTTAAAAAGAAGGACGGATCAATGCGTATGTGTATTGACTACCGTGAATTGAACAAGGTCACAATTAAGAATCGATACCCGTTACCGAGAATCGATGATCTGTTCGATCAACTTCAAGGAGCTTGATTTTTCTCTAAAATCGATTTAAGGTCAGGATATCACCAATTAAAGGTACAGGAAGAGGACATTCCTAAGACCGCATTCAAAACAAGGTATGGCCATTATGAATTTACTGTCATGACATTTGGTTTAATCAATGCCCCAGCTGCATTCATGGACATGATGAACCGAATATGTAAGCCATATTTGGATAAATTCATAATTGTTTTTATTGATGATATTCTCATCTATTCTAAAAGTAAGAAAGATCATGCAAAGCATTTGCATGCACTTCTAAGCTTATTAAGAAAGCAAAAGCTTTATGCTAAGTTTTCAAAGTGCGAGTTTTGGCTAGAGCAGGTACAGTTTCTTGGACATTTAGTCAACCATGAAGGAATCCATGTGGATCCAACAAAAATCGAGGTGATTACCAAATGGAAAACCCCTGAGTCACCAACCGAGGTTAGAAGTTTCTTAGGATTGGCCGGATATTATAGGAGATTTATTCGAGATTTTTCTAGAATAGCCATTCCCTTAACCAAGCTAACCTGCAAATCCATTAAGTTTGAATGGGGACCAAAACAAGTAGAAGCATTTAGAATTCTTAAGCAAAGATTAACCCACGCACCCATACTAGCATTACCAGAGGGAACTAAAGATTTTGTAGTATATTGTGATGCCTCTAAGTTAGGTTATGGATGTGTATTAATGCATCGTCAAAATGTTATAGCTTACGCATCTAGACAGCTTAAGAATCATGAAGAGAATTATTCAACCCATGATTTGGAATTAGGAGCTATAATTTTTGCCCTTAAGATTTGGAGACATTACCTTTATGGTAGTAAGTTTACCATATTCACTGATCATAAAAGTTTAAGGTATGTTTTCGAGCAAAAAGATTAAAATTTGAGACAAAGACGCTGGATGGAAATTCTTAGTGAATATGATAAATCCAGTATCATGCAGGAAAAGCCAATGTAGTGGCTGATGCTTTAAGCCGAAAGTATCACGAAAAGCCAAAAATGGTATGTTCTCTTAAATTAAATCTACAAGTGGATTTAAATGATCAAATTAGAAAAGCACAAGAATCAGTAATCAAGGATGATACTGAAAAATTAAAAGGAATGATTAAGGAATTAGAACAAGGAACATATGGAATTTAGAGATTTCATAAAAAGAGAATGTGGATACCAAAATTAGGGAACCTGCGTCATCGTATATTAGAAGAAGCTCATAAGTCCAAATATACGATGCATCCAGGAAGTGATAAAATGTATCAGGATTTAAGAAAGAATTTTTGGTGGATAGGAATGAAAAAGGATATAGCAGCCTATGTTTCTAAATGTTTAACATGTTCACAAGTTAAAGCTGAACACCAGAAACCCTCAGGATTGCTGCAACAATTGGAGATGCTAGTATGGAAGTGGGAATTGATAACAATGGATTTTGTTACCAAATTACTGTAACACCCCGAAAAATATAAAACTTTATATTAGAATTATAAAGTATAAACAAATGAGAATTTACCAACTAGGAATTCTAACCTAGTTAGTTACAAGTTAGAAATAACCTATATTAGGGTTAAAATCAACTAAACTAAATGTTGATCAAAATGGAGGGACCTAAGTTGTAAAAATTAAAACTTTATCTTAATTAAATTAATAAAACACACCAAACACCCCACAAGGAGGTGTCTGGTCGATCAGAACATCAGGGGGCGACACCCCACTTCCAAAAACCCAAGAATTCTACTAAAACTCTCAAATTGGAGGTGCAAATCTGGTCCAAACGAAAATCCGAGCTTAGAATCGTGATCCTCATCGCAAGAGGATTACAAGGTATGTAAAATTTAGTGAAAACTCTTAATTTGAAATTCTCATGAAATTGGGAAAATCTGAAATTAGGGTTGCATGTTTATGTTGTGATGATTTAAGAACAACTATAGTGTCTAGGGACAAACCCTAAACAAACACAAGCTGAAATCATGTAAAATTTTAGTGGAAACTATGATCACCACTGTAGGTGATTAATGGGTTATGCGTTAATTGATGAACACTAGGATAGTGGGTGTTAATCTTGTGTAAATTGACAATTTGGAAGTGATTTCAGAAATCTAGAGGCTAACAATCACGTAAAATGTTGATTGAGGTGAAATAGGGCTAAATGATAAGCTATAAACTTGTCATATAATCATGTGAAAAATCTGCCCTTAAGGTGTTTGTGAAAATGCCTCAAAGAAGGCTTAAATTAGAAATTTAAAGATTTAACGCATAATTATGATGTTTCGGTGTATTATGCGAAGTAAGGTTTAAATAGAGTTCTAAACATGTCTTGAATTGAACTCTATAGGAAAGGATACCAGAACGTCAAGTGGACAAGCTGGTAGTGATTTGCGGTTGAAGGGCGTACACTAAGGTATGTAACTTGACCCGTTACACTAAGTAGATTTTGATGATTATATAATGCGTAATTGAATTTTTGAATAAGAGTTGTTTAAAATTAGCGGTGAAGTCGCTATATTGAATGATTGGTCAAATTTGGTTGGAACTCGTTGGTAGTCGTCATATGGGAGGATTCCTTAGTCGAGCCAACGGGTCGAATAATCAAGTAAAGCATGGTTAATGTTCCAAGATATGATGGATTGATCTTTGATATAGGTTAATATATAACATGTTAGAAATACGAGAATTTAATGAATTGGTTTGTTAGAAAAGCGAAATCCGAGAGTTGGGTTTGTGTACAATGAACAAAACAAACGAATTATGGATTTCCAGGAACTACCGTAAGTTACGGTAGTACCGTAACTTACGGTAGGGGTCAGATGTTTACGGTAGATTTCTCCTGGTTTACGGTGATCCAGGAAATTCCAAAACCAACCGTAACTTACGGTGACACCGTAAGTTACGGTGGAACCAGAAAACAAACCAGTATTTTGTTATTTGAATTTTAATGTTGGAACTTGTATTTATGTACTATATAACAATGTCAGAACTAATGTTTTAAAGGTTTTGGCCATAGGTAACTAGGTGGATCTTACGGATGGCGGTCAAGCAAATGAAGGATGAAGAACCGAACACGATTTTTGAAGCTTCCGCAATGTTTTAATCATACTTAGACTTTGTTCATGGGTTGTAAACAATTTCTTAAACAATTTTAAATGTTCCAACTTAGTCATTAATTGACTAAGGTTTATGCTACATATGAAACTTATGTTAATTTAATATCTTTTGGTATAAAAATGTATAAAATTAGTGATTAATTCAAGTAAAAATTTAAGGGTGTTACAAGTTGGTAATCAGAGCTCAAGGTTGTCAATAAGTGTTCGGTTCAAGCTTGATCGATCATCCGGTAAGAATTAAATTATTTTGTTAATAAATTATGTATTATGTAAAGAATGAGAAACGAACAAATATGCATGAAAAGAGTGTGTAAGCTCACTCAAATACAAGAAATGCATGAAACAAGAACGATTAAATCAAGTTATGAACTTGATCGAATCAAAACAAGAACGATCAAATCAAGTTACGAACTTGATTGAATCAAAACAAGAACGATTAAATCAAGTTATGAACTTGATTGAATCAAAACAAGTAAAACATGTGTTATAAATGGAATGTTTAACAACCTATGTAAACATTTCAGAAATAGAGATGGCAGATGGAGGTAATGATGATGCGGTGCCAAGAGTCACCGAACAAATGAGGGAAGTGATTGCCGAAGAGGTTGGAAAGGCGATCGAAAACAGTTTGTCGGGCTTTATTGATAAAATTCAAAACACAGTTTTATCAATAGTAGAAGAGAGAATCAAGAAATTGGAAGATGATTCAAATTTAGCAAAGGAAAAGCATGGTGGACGAAAGCCTTGTTCATAGAAGGAATTCATTGCCTGTAAACCACCAATATATAATGGGGAGGATGACCCAATAGTGTGCCAACGATGGCTAAGTGATATCGAAGGGGTATTCGAGAGGACCCATTGTGACGAAGATGACTACGTAGCCTATGGTACGGGTCAACTAAGGAGTCAAGCGAAAGATTGGTGGGATAACAAAAAGAGAGAGATCGGTATTGAAGCTGCTAAGGTCATGACTTGGGAAGAATTCAAGACGCCATTTCTTAAGCATCATAGCCCCAAGGCGGTTATGAATAAAATCAAGGAGGAGTTCATGCAACTTAGGCACAAGAGTGAGACCATAGACAAGATTACGGCAACGTTTATTGATAAGAAGAAGTTTTGCGATGATCTAGTGAGAATGAAGAACAAAAGATATACTACTACCATAACATGTTGAGTGCTGAGTATAGGGAATTTATCACCCCTTCCAAATACGAGACCCTTACCGAGATCATAAATGCTGCTCGGGAAAGGGAGATCGAACTGAAAAAGAGCATTGAAAGGGGTGAACGGAAAGCACAAGATATAAACCCAAGCCCTACGAAGAAGGCACGAACAAACGAAACCGCAAAGAAATTTGATACGAAAGGCGGGTCGCCAAGTTGCAGAATATGCAGAAAGGGTCATAAAGGCGAATGCCGTTACAAGGATAAGCCTTGTCCCATATGCAAAAAAAGGGACATATGGCTATATCGTGCCCGGAGAAAGTGACGGTTTGTTACAATTGTTATCGAACGGGTCACAAAAAGTCAGAATGCCCGGAACTGGTTGGAAAGAAGGATGGGCAGGACCCGAAAGGTGAAGCCCCAAAAGCAAAAGCAAGATCTTTTCAACTAACCGCCGCAGAAGCAAAGGTTGAACCTGACGTGGTCTCAGGTATATTTGCTATAAATTCGATTCCTGCACGCGTGTTATTTGATACGGGTGCGAATAAATCCTTTGTTTCATATGGATTTATTCGACATCCTTCATTTGTTCTAACAAAATTACCTGTGCCCTTAGAAGTAGAGATAGGTAATAACAAGAGCTTTATGGTTTGTGATGTATGTAAAAACTGTAAACCGAGCATTGATGACGAAGAATATTTGATAAACCTAATCCCGATGTCAATGGGAGAATTTCAAGTAGTCGTTGGGATGGATTGGCTATCTCAACACCATGCAAAGGTTGTGTGTTTTCGTAAAGAGATAAAACTAACATCTCCGAGTGGGAAACACGTCACCATTTATGGCGAAAAAGGAGGCAACCCCATAGTATGCTCAATGTTGAAAGCTCACAAGCTTATGAAGCGAGGATGCAAGGCATTCATGATATACGCTAACGAGCCCGAAAAAGAATCACGAAAGATTGGAGATGTACCGGTAGTACGAGATTATGAAGATGTGTTTCCGGAAGATTTACCGGGGATACCGCCTGAACGGGAAATAGAGTTCGGGATCGAATTGATTCCGGGCGCAAAACCCGTAGCAAAAGCCCCGTACCGACTTGCACCGTCGGAATTACAAGAGTTGATGTCCCAAATCCAAGACCTGCTTGACAAGGGATTCATAAGGCCGAGTGTGTCTCCTTGGGGCGCACCGGTGTTGTTCGTGAGAAAGAAAGACGGGAGCATGCGCATGTGTATCGATTACCGGGAGTTAAACAAACTCACGGTAAAGAACCGATACCCGCTCCCGAGGATAGATGATTTATTCGACCAACCACAAGGTGCGAACTGGTTTTAAAAAACTGACCTTAGATCGGGGTATCACCAACTAAAGGTTAAAGAAGAAGATGTGCCGAAGACGGCTTTCCGCACGAGATACGGACATTACGAATTCCTCGTGATGTCATTTGGGCTAACAAACGCACCCGCGGCTTTCATGGACCTCATGAACCGGGTTTGCAAGCCAATGTTGGATAAGTCGGTCATCGTGTTTATCGATGATATCTTGGTGTATTCGAAAAGTGAAGCTGAACACGCACACCACTTACAAGAAGTGTTAGAGACACTTAGACGAGAGAAGTTATATGCAAAATTCTCTAAATGTGCCTTTTGGTTACGAGAGGTACAATTTCTTGGCCATGTCATAAGTGCCGACGGAGTTTTGGTGGATCCGTCAAAGATAGAGGCTGTGTCAAAATGGAATCCCCCGAAGAACCCTTATGAAATTAGAAGCTTTTTGGAGCTTGCGGGATACTATAGGAGATTTATTCAAGATTTCTTCAAGATTGCGTCACCGCTAACAAAGCTAACCCAAAAGAAAGAAAAGTTTATTTGGGGTGTCGATCAAGAAAAAGCGTTTCAAACGCTAAAAGAAAAGTTAACTCAAGCTCCGGTACTGACATTGCCGGACGGAGTCGAAGACATGGTGGTTTATTCTGATGCTTCACTATCGGGGCTCGGTTGTGTGTTGATGCAACGGGGCAAGGTAATAGCCTATGCCTCGAGACAATTGAAAATACACGAGAAGAAATATCCCACGCACGATCTCGAGTTGGCTGCGGTGGTATTTGCATTAAAAATATGGAGGCACTACTTATATGGGGTAAAGTGCACCATATTCACCGACCACAAGAGCTTGAAATACTTCTTCGATCAGAAGGAGTTAAATATGCGACAAAGGCGATGGCTAGAAACGGTGAAAGATTTCGACTGTGAAATACATTACCACCCCGGAAAGGCAAATGTGGTAGCGGATGCTCTGAGCAGAAAAGCGGACTACGTCCCAATACGAGTGAGGTCGATGCAACTCGTGGTGACCTCGGGTATACTTGAACGTATTCGAGAGGCGCAGTTAGAAGCAGTAAAAGAAGAGAATTGGAAGAAAGAAAGAATAATCGGTCAATTGAAAGATTTGTCTGATGGGAATCACGGGTTGAAGACTCGATCTGGAAGGATATGGGTCCCACATACTTGTGGAGTGAAGGCGCTTCTACTTAATGAAGCTCATAAATCCCGTTATTCAATTCATCCGGGTTCGACCAAGATGTACAATGATTTGAAACAAAATTATTGGTGGCCCGGAATGAAGAGGGATGTGGCGAAGTATGTGGAAAAATGCTTGACATGTTTACAAGTCAAGGCGGAGCACCAGAAACCATATGGCAAACTCCAACCGTTAGAAATTCCGGTTTGGAAATGGGAACATATTACAATGGACCTATTAACCAAGTTGCCTAAGACGAGTCGTGGTTTCGATGCCATTTGGGTAGTGGTGGATAGATTGACGAAAAGTGCTCACTTCATTCCGATTCGTGAGACTTATACGTCAGAAAAGATGTCAGAAGTTTACACTAATGAAATAATAGCACGTCATGGGGTGCCGGTATCCATCGTGTCTGATAGGGATACCCGGTTTACTTCAAATTTCTGGCGATATTTCCAAGAGCAAATGGGAACCAAATTGTTCATTAGCACTGTGTACCATCCTCAAACGGATGGACAGAGTGAAAGAACGATACAAACATTGGGGGATATGCTACGGGCATGTATAATCGACTTTGGAGGAAGTTGGGATGTTCACCTACCGTTAGTCGAGTTTTCGTATAATAACAGCTACTAATCTAGTATTAAGATGGCACCGTACGAAATGCTTTATGGTAGGAAGTGTCGAACCCCGGTATGTTGGGGTGAAGTGGGTCCACGTGAACTCGCTCATCAAGATATAGTACGAGCCACGAATGAAAAGATCGATATAGTTCGGGCACACTTGAAAGCAGCTCAAGACAGGCAAAAGGCGTATGCTGATAAAAGGAATAGGCCAATCGAATTCCAGGTTGGTGACATGGTCATGCTGAAAGTTTCCCCATGGAAGGGCGTTATTAGATTCAGAAAAAGGGGGAAGCTAAGCCCGAGGTTTATTGGGCCATTTAAAATTATCGGAAGAGTTGGCAAGGTAGCTTACCGCCTTGAGCTACCGGAGGAACTAAGTGGGATCCATGGCACGTTCCACGTGTCACAATTAAGAAAGTGCCTAGCAGACGAAACGGCCTATATCCATTACGATGATATCGAAGTGGATAATAGTCTGAATTATGCGGTGAGACCGGTGGAGATTTTAGACCGAAAGGTCAAACTTTTACGAAATAAACAAATTGACCAAGTCAAAGTCAAATGGGAGCATAGGAAAGGTTCGGACACTACGTGGGAGTCCGAAGAGGAGATGCGACGTCTTCACCCTACATTATTTGGTACGTACTTCGGTTTCAAGGACGAAACCCTTTTAAGGGGGGTGGACTTGTAACACCCCGAAAAATATAAAACTTTATATTAGAATTATAAAGTATAAATAAATGAGAATTTACCAACTAGGAATTCTAACCTAGTTAGTTACAAGTTAGAAATAACCTATATTAGGGTTAAAATCAACTAAACTAAATGTTGATCAAAATGGAGGGACCTAAGTTGTAAAAATTAAAACTTTATCTTAATTAAATTAATAAAACACACCAAACACCCCACAAGGAGGTGTCTGGTCGATCAGAACATCAGGGGGCGACACCCCACTTCCAAAAACCTAAGAATTCTACTAAAACTCTCAAATTGGAGGTGCAAATCTGGTCCAAACGAAAATCCGAGCTTAGAATCGTGATCCTCATCGCAAGAGGATTACAAGGTATGTAAAATTTAGTGAAAACTCTTAATTTGAAATTCTCATGAAATTGGGAAAATCTGAAATTAGGGTTGCATGTTTATGTTGTGATGATTTAAGAACAACTATAGTGTCTAGGGACAAACCCTAAACAAACACAAGCTGAAATCATGTAAAATTTTAGTGGAAACTATGATCACCACTGTAGGTGATTAATGGGTTATGTGTTAATTGATGAACACTAGGATAGTGGGTGTTAATCTTGTGTAAATTGACAATTTGGAAGTGATTTCAGAAATCTAGAGGCTAACAATCACGTAAAATGTTGATTGAGGTGAAATTAGGGCTAAATGATAAGCTATAAACTTGTCATATAATCATGTGAAAAATCTGCCCTTAAGGTGTTTGTGAAAATGCCTCAAAGAAGGCTTAAATTAGAAATTTAAAGATTTAACGCATAATTATGATGTTTCGGTGTATTATGCGAAGTAAGGTTTAAATAGAGTTCTAAACATGTCTTGAATTGAACTCTATAGGAAAGGATACCGGAACGTCAAGTGGACAAGCTGGTAGTGATTTGCGGTTGAAGGGC
Organism: Helianthus tuberosus; assembly: GCA_030545235.1. Taxonomy (NCBI): domain Eukaryota; kingdom Viridiplantae; phylum Streptophyta; class Magnoliopsida; order Asterales; family Asteraceae; genus Helianthus; species Helianthus tuberosus. The sequence continues at coordinate 54,529 of JARYGA010006975.1, forward strand.
GTACACTAAGGTATGTAACTTGACCCGTTACACTAAGTAGATTTTGATGATTATATAATGCGTAATTGAATTTTTGAATAAGAGTTGTTTAAAATTAGCGGTGAAGTCGCTATATTGAATGATTGGTCAAATTTGGTTGGAACTCGTTGGTAGTCGTCATATGGGAGGATTCCTTAGTCGAGCCAACGGGTCGAATAATCAAGTAAAGCATGGTTAATGTTCCAAGATATGATGGATTGATCTTTGATATAGGTTAATATATAACATGTTAGAAATACGAGAATTTAATGAATTGGTTTGTTAGAAAAGCGAAATCCGAGAGTTGGGTTTGAGTACAATGAACAAAACAAACGAATTATGGATTTCCAGGAACTACCGTAAGTTACGGTAGTACCGTAACTTACGGTAGGGGTCAGATGTTTACGGTAGATTTCTCCTGGTTTACGGTGATCCAGGAAATTCCAAAACCAACCGTAACTTACGGTGACACCGTAAGTTACGGTGGAACCATAAAACAAACCAGTATTTTGTTATTTGAATTTTAATGTTGGAACTTGTATTTATGTACTATATAACAATGTCAGAACTAATGTTTTAAAGGTTTTGGCCATAGGTAACTAGGTGGATCTTACGGATGGCGGTCAAGCAAATGAAGGATGAAGAACCGAACACGATTTTTGAAGCTTCCGCAATGTTTTAATCATACTTAGACTTTGTTCATGGGTTGTAAACAATTTCTTAAACAATTTTAAATGTTCCAACTTAGTCATTAATTGACTAAGGTTTATGCTACATATGAAACTTATGTTAATTTAATATCTTTTGGTATAAAAATGTATAAAATTAGTGATTAATTCAAGTAAAAATTTAAGGGTGTTACAATTACCCAACATAAGGAAAGGTAATGATACAATCTGGGTGATTGTAGATAGGCTAACCAAGTCAGCTCATTTCCTACCAATGAAGGAAACTTTCAATATGGAACAGTTAGCTAAATTATATGTAAATGAAATCGTTTCATTACATGGAATTCCTTTATCAATTTTTTCTGATAGGGCCAGTCATTTTACCTCTCATTTTTGGGCAAGTTTCCAAAAAGCAATGGGAACCAAACTAAATCTAAGCACAACTTATCATCCTCAAACAGACGGACAAAGCGAAAGGACAATTCAGACAATGGAAGACATGCTTAGAGCTTGTGTAATTGATTTCGGAGATAATTGGGACGATCACTTACTTTTAATAGAATTTTCTTATAATAACAGTTTTCACACAAGTATCAATGCTGCACCATTCGAAGCACTTTATGGACGAAAGTGCCGAACCCCAGTTTGTTGGGCAGAAATTGGGGAAAAGCAACTATCTGGACCTGAGATAGTGCAGGAAACAACCGACAAGATCATTTAAGTCAAGGAACGATTGAAAGCAGCACGTGATCGTCAGAAGAGCTATGCTGATAACCGACGTAAACCATTGGAATTCCAAGTAGGAGATAAATGTTGTTGAAAGTCTCTCCTTGGAAAGGACTGATAAGATTCATCAAAAGAGGAAAGCTAAGTCCGAGGTATGTTGGACCTTTTGAGATTATTAGAAGAATAGGACATGCAGCCTATCATCTACAACTGCCAGAGGAAATGGCATGAATACATGATGTATTTCATGTATCAAATCTCAAGAAATGCTTAGCCGATGAATCATTAATGGTACCTCTTGGGATATAGAGGTAAATGAACAACTTAAGTTTGTAGAGAGGCCTCTACAGATTGAAGACAGGAAGATTAAGAATCTTAAGCACAAGAGATTAGTTCTGGTCAAAGTGAAGTGGGACTCCAAAAGAGGACCATAATACAAACAGGAGCTTGAATTGGAAATGCAAAGGAAATATCCACACCTGTTCCAGTAGATCTCGAGGACGAGCTCTAAAACAAGGTGGGGAGGATATAACAACTCTAAAGAAAACCGACACCCATATAAATTTTCCGACACCCTAAAAATATTTAAAATATCCCAATATGTCCCTAAAAACACCCCATACATGAAAACGGACCCCGAATACCTTTAATATTATTAAAAATCAAATTTTTAGGTTTGACGCGGGGCGCGTAGACCCCTTAGGGATCTTACGCGGGCCGCGAGATATCGAAATATGGCGCAGCCCGGTGCTGCTACGTGGCCCAACACCCGTCGACCCTATGCAATGACCCAGATTAGCTACAACCCTAGCCACCTACAAGGCGGGCCGCGTAGCCCCTGGGCTACACCTTACGCGGGCCGTGTAGAGCCCAAAATCAGGCCCTATTGTTGGACCGTGTCGTGACCCTAAACGATCAGTTGAGCAAGTTCATCATCACGTATAAAGGCGGAATCAGTATACGCAACGTTACAACAGCTTTCCTATTCAATTCCTTCACTTTATTAGCTTTCTGAAACAATTTTGACAGAGTTCGGTTACAATGCTAATGATCAGGTCTCCCTTCAATGGTCACACACATGAGGTATTTATAGATAGGCTGATTTCGCTTATGTGTCCATGACACTGAAGCGAAATCACCTTATGTACATTGAAGTGGAATCACCTACTGACCATTGAAGCGAAATCACCCTAAATAACATGTACATTAAAGCGAAATTAACTCTAAAACCCTAATCTTGACTTTTAAGATCCAATCTTGACTTTCTTGATTTAAGACTTGATGAAGATGCAGTCAACAGACATTCTGTGCATCAACAGACTCCCCCTTGGATGTTGACGTAGTCTTCAGCTTCTGAGTCTTCAGTCTTAGTCTTTTCTCTAACTCTCTGTCATTTCATCATAAACACTCTATCTTCACAGGTTTCAGGATCTTGTCCTCCTGGCTCTAACTTCTTTCTTCCCTTTGAATGTTAATCCAGACTCCCCCTTTCACAGACTCCCCCTCTCGATATGCTGGAATCTGAGATATCTGGTTCAATCTTTGACATTTAGCTTGTCACACCCCCAAAATCCACACGCGGAGCACCACCGCTTGGAGGCGTGACATGACCAGGATCAAGCCACCAATCATATTGAACATTTAAGTAATAAGTAAAAGTAGATGTAATTCAACCAAACCAATATGAAAGGTGTTTCAAAACATAAGTATAATATCAACGTTTAGCGGAAGCATAAAAGTAACCCAACATGAGTATAAGTATGTAATGTCATAAACGTTTAACAAAGCATTCATGATCCTTGTCCACAACGACCGCGCCTCCCAGTGCAAACTCCAAGTGTACCTAACGACCTGCAAGGCATGTAACAGAGAGTCAACAACTAGTTGAGCGAGTTCACAGTGGGTTGTTTAGTAATAATGTTCGTTTCATAAATCGTTTGTTTGTTTAGTAACCCATGTATCGTTATCAATTACATCGCGGCCCTCCAGGCATGTTTGCGAAGATTAGTGGGGGTTTCCCATGTATTGTAGATTAGTTTTATTTGTATCGCGGCCCTCCAGGCATGTTTGCGAAGAACAGTATAAGTATCGCGGCCATTCCAGGCATGTTTGCGAAGAACAGTATAAGTATCGCGGCCATTCCAGGCATGTTTGCGAAGAATAGTATAAGTATAGTTCGCGGCCATTCCAGGCATGTTTGCGAAGATCGTTCTAGTATAGTTCGCGGCCATTCCAGGCATGTTTGCGAAGATCGTTTTAGTATAGTTAAGGTTGTTGTCCTACCCAAGGAGGACGAACGTACGTATTCTACCCAAGGAGAATACGCAGGATTAATATTGGCATCCTACCCATGGAGGATGGCGGTACATATCCTACCCAAGGAGGATATGTAGGTTCCGTTTAATTTCTTTAACCCATTCCCAACCACCGGGAATCCCATGCCTTAGAAAGTGTGTGAACTCACCTTGTTTTGCTCGGTATGCTACGTGTATGCTCGCAAGTAATCAATCACGTCCTAAAGTATGCACGTATGTGAAATCAGTTTGTGTTTCAGTTGTTCATGTATAAGCATGTAACACGTAATCACAATCATACAAATCATGTTTAACATATAACAGCTGTTAAATATTCCAGTTAACACTTAACAGAATTAACTCAAGTTACAGCACATATCAGCTATCCGGCGAAACACACATGCTGACGAAACACAGATAATGGCGAAACACAGATAATTGGCGAAACACATTCAGTTTCGTCGTGGCCTTGTTTGGCGAAACAGGATTCTAATTCGTCGATGACTCTTGGCGAAACACATTCTGTTTCGCCGGGAGTCCTGTTTCGTCGGATGTCTGTTTCGCAGACATCAGTTACAGCAGATACAATCAACACAGAAACCCTAATCATTTTAGCAGCCGTCAACAATAACAGAAATCATATGGAGATCAATGTGCTCATAGAATCATCATACTCAATCATCAAAGAATCATCGTCTAGCATAAACCCTAGTTTAAGTGTACAACATATGGATCAACATACAATATCATATCGTCAATCCCTATCAAGATACCAATGTGTAATCAGAATCAGAACATATTAACAACATCCAGAACCGAGTATTCGATCCTATCAAGTTTCGCATAGAACTATTTATATCCGACTACATCATACATATCGAAATCTATACCGTCATCATGCTCTTATAATCACAGCAGTAACACACATCAAACATATACACAAGCCTGAATCGAGATATTACGGAAACATGAAATCGATTAACAAACATATACTAACCGATTTGAGATGAACAAACAAGGATTCGAGACCTAGGGTTGATGGTGAATGATGGTTGTGGCCGTCGCACAGAAGGGAGAGTGTTCTAGGGTTCCAACTTTTGCCAAAGATGTGAAATAAAGGTCTTTACACGCTAATATACCCGATTTAACGTTCTGGGCCCGAACTGGGCTTCGGTGGATCTGGGCTCGGCGAAACAGCCTGTTTCGTCGAGAGGGTTGTTGGCGAAACAATCTGTTTCGTCGAGAGTGGTTATGGCGAAACAGATATTGTGTTTCGTCGAGTTGTTCAGGTCTCAAACAGTTTACAGTTAATCATGCAGTCAAGTACTTACACCTTATCACTCAAAAATCAAGATTATCATCTTAACTATAATTTAGTGTGCACAATTACCAGGTAAATAATTCGTGTAAGCAATAATCTAGACGGTCAACGTGCAATAAATGCGAATAAAGAATGTCGGAAATTCGAGTTGTCACATTATCCCCAACTTGAAAGAAATTTCGTCCCGAAATTTAGCATGCGGTTACTGAGGAAGCTAGTGGTGTGACGTTTACCTGTATCGTATCGCGGCTCCCCGAGCAAGTTTGCGAAGTTTTCCTGGGGTGTCACATTATCCCCCCGTTGATTTGGAATTTCGTCTCGAAATTCGGTAGTGGTAGCTTCAGCCTCAGTAGTAGTTGCATTGGTTCCGAATAACTGGGGATATTTGAGTTCCATTTGATCTTCACGCTCCCAGGTGAACTCTGGGCCGCGGCGGGAGTTCCAACGAACTCGCACAAGAGGGATTCTCGTGTTCCTGAGGACCTTAACATCCCGGTCCGTGGTTTCAACAGGTTCCTCGACGAAGTGCAACTGCTCGTTGATAGTGAGTTCCTTCAAGGGAACTATGTGGGTCTCATCTGACATACACTTCTTCAGATTCGACACGTGAAAGACGTTGTGAACTGCACTGAGTTCAGCTGGTAAGTTCAATCTGTAGGCTACCCTGCCTATCTTCTCAATAACTTCGAAAGGTCCGACGTATCGTGGATTGAGTTTGCCGTGTTTGCCAAAACGAGCCACACCCTTCCAGGGTGAAACTTTAAGTAGCGCTCGATCCCCAACTTGGAATTCGAGAAATTTTCTATCTTTATCGGCGTATACTATCTGACGGTCACGAGCTGCCGCCATGCGTTGTCGTATTTGTGCAATCTTTTCTGTAGTATCAACTACCATTTCTGGACCTGTGATTTGACTCTCTCCCACCTCTGCCCAACAGAGAGGTGACCGGCATTTACGCCCGTACAATGCCTCGAATGGAGCAGCTTTAATGCTGGTGTGGTAGCTGTTGTTGTATGAAAATTCCACAAGTGGCAGATGCTTTTCCCAGCCCTTGCCAAAGTCAATTACGCACGCCCGAAGCATGTCTTCTAGAGTTTGAATAGTGCGCTCAGACTGCCCATCCGTCTGAGGATGATAAGCTGTGCTCATGTCTAGCCGAGAGCCAAAAGATTTGTGCATTGCTTGCCACAGTTCTGAAGTAAAGCGTGCATCACGATCAGAGATGATAGAGGTTGGCACCCCGTGCCTTGAAACCATTTCTTTTAAGTAGACGTCTGCTAGGGTAGAGAACTTGTCTGTTTCCTTAATAGCCAGGAAGTGAGCAGACTTTGTGAGTCGATCCACGATCACCCAAATAGTATCATTTCCGTGCTGAGATCTAGGTAAGCCTGTAACAAAATCCATGGAAATTTGTTCCCATTTCCATTGTGGTATCTCAGGTTGCTGGAGTGGACCTGATGGTTTCTGATATTCTGCCTTGACTCTCGCACAAGTCAAGCATTTGCTAACGTAGGTGGCTATGTGGGCCTTCATGCTAGGCCACCAGTATGTAGTCTGAATATCGTGGTACATTTTATCCGAACCAGGGTGTACCGAGTAGCGAGACTTGTGTGCTTCGTCCATCACAAGCTCTCGTAGGTTGCCCTAGTGCGGGACCCAAATGCGTCCTGTGACGTAGGAAGCACCATCTTCCTTCTGTTCTAAGCGTTGCCTTGAGCCGCATAGGGCTTCAGCCCTGACGTTTTCTGGTTTCAGTGCTTCTACCTGAGCATCTCGTATTTGTGAAGGAAGACTAGACTGAATGGTGAGTTGCAACGCTCGTACACGCCTAGGTGTAGTATCCTTTCGATTGAGGGCGTCGGCCACCACATTGGCTTTGCCCGGATGGTACTTTATGGCACACTCATAATCGTTCAGCAGCTCGACCCATCTACGTTGTCGCATGTTCAACTCTTTCTGCTTGAAAATATGTTCGAGACTCCTGTGATTGGTGTAGATGGTGCCCTTAGTGCCATACTGGTAATGTCGCCATATCTTGAGCGCAAAAACAACGGCTCCCAGCTCTAAATCATGAGTAGTGTAATTCCGTTCGTGAATCTTAAGTTGGCGCGAAGCATAAGCAATGACTTTATCCCGTTGCATCAACACACATCCAAGACCTTGGATGGATGCGTCGCAGTAAACTACAAAATCGTCCGTGCCTTCAGGCAATGAGAGGATAGGTGCGCTACAAAGTCTATCCTTTAAGTGCTGAAACGATGTCTCCTGTGTATTACCCCAACGGTAAGCAACACCTTTCTGTGTCAGTAGTGTAAGCGGCTGAGCAATCTTCGAGAAGTCTTTGATGAATCGTCTGTAATAACCTGCCAAACCCAAGAATTGGCGTATTTCTGTCGGTGTGCGAGGTGCAGGCCAGTTCTTGATCGTATCTACCTTGGATGGTTCGACATGAATCCCATCCTTGTTTACTACATGGCCTAGAAAGTGGACTTCACGAAGCCAGAAGTCGCATTTCGAAAATTTGGCGTACAGTTGTTCCGTTCGAAGGAGTTCCAAAATAAGTCGTAAGTGCTGCTCGTGTTCCTCCTGACTCTTCGAATAGATCAGGATGTCGTCAATAAAAACAATAACGAACTTGTCAAGATAAGGTTTGCACACCCTGTTCATAAGATTCCATGAAAACCGCAGGCGCGTCCGTTAGCCCGAATGGCAGGACCAAAAACTCGTAATAGCCGTAGCGAGTTCTGAATGCTGTTTTGGAGACGTCCTCATCCCGGACTCTCAGCTGATGGTATCCTGACCTTAAGTCTATCTTGGAGTAGTAGCTCGACCCTTGCAGCTGGTCGAATAAATCATCTATGCGCGGAAGAGGATAACGATTCTTGATCGTCACCTTGTTGAGTTCACGGTAGTCTATACACATCCTGAACGTACCGTCTTTCTTCTTTACGAATAACACTGGAGCTCCCCAAGGCGAAGAACTAGGACGTATAAAACCCTTTTCCAAGAGTTCTTGTAGCTGCTTTGACAGTTCTTCCAATTCAGTTGGAGCTAAACAATAAGGTGCTCGAGCTATAGGTGCTGCTCCTGGAGCTAGCTCGATCTGGAACTCGACCTGGCGATGAGGCAGTAGCCCCGGTAACTCTTCGGGAAATACTTGAGGAAGATCGCGTACCACGGGAATATCCTCAATCTTTTTCTCTTTCTTCAACGTATCAGTAACGAGTGCTAAAACAGCTGTGTGACCCTTACGTAAACACTTCTGAGCCTTCAAGAAAGAAATGATGCCACTCACGACACCACTCTTGTCGCCTTGAACTTCGAGAGGTTCTTCACCAGAGCGTGGAATACGAATGGTCTTCTCCTTGCATAGGATCTCTGCTTGTTGTTGGGATAACCAGTCCATACTAATGACGATGTCGAAACTATCGCAACGCTGGGGTCATTTCTAGTATCACTCTGACCAATCACGAACACTCGACCCCTGGCACCAATGCCGTCGTTATTACCCCCGTTGTTGTCTTCCCTAGTCCCCGTTTCCTTGGTTGTGGTTCTGATTCTAGTTCAGGTTCAACCGTGGGCAGTGTCTCTTGAAGTGACCTTCAGCATCATCTGATAACATCCCTCGTTACCCTGCTGTTGCCGCCGATTCTATAGATCTTGTGGCTGTTGTTGTTGGTTTTGGTTTGCAGGACGTGAGTTCCTACCATCTTTGGCTCCATGACCAAGCTTGTCACATCAATGACCATGATTTCGGTTGCACGGCCCGCTGTGGTGCAAGTTACATCGTTTGCACTTAGGGTGGTTTCCCCTGTATCCACCCTGCCCTTGAATACTAAGTGTTGCTGATCAGGTCTTTAGTTGTCACCGACCTTTCACTGCTGTGCCTGGGACGGAATCGTAGTCGAACCCTTGCTAGAGGTTCCATCCCACTTTCATCCGTTGTCACTGAGGGTAGCAGAAGTAGTTGAAGTAGTAGTGGTAGTAGTATCGCTGATACGTTGAGGCAGCTTGTTCTGTCCCACTGCCTGGTCTGTGAGACGAGGAGCAAGATGAGTAACATCTTGAATAGTAGCAAGTTTAGCCGTCTTCACATGGTTTTGAATTCCTGGTACTAAGCCTTTGAGGTACAGCCCAAAGCTCTTTATGGGAGGATCCACCATAGTTGGACACCAAAATTGCCAGTTTGTTGGATCGTTATTGTGCACGCTTCTATTCTCTGACCCCGTCATCTTCATGTTAAAGGACTCCACTTCCAACTTGTGGATGGTATCATAACTACTGTATTCTAGTTTGATTAGTTCCTTGAATTCGTCCCAAGGGGTGGCATTAGCAGCCGCCAGCTCCAACATCGTAATCTTGCGCGTTCCACCAAGTTTGCGCAGTGCCTTCGAGAATATCAGTGGCATATTTCGCCTTACGAGCCTCGGGTCATTCACACACTCGAAGACCGATTCGAGTTCCTCGAACTAATGGAGGAGTCCAACAGCTCCTTCAGTGTCGCTGAAGGTAGTAGGGCGACAGTCCATATAAGTCTTGTATGTGCATACAGGTGGCTGAGCGTGTTGACTTGTCGTGTGCGTAAGAGTAATCAAAATCAAGCACAAGTGTTGAGTTACAAGAGTAGGATCTAAAAATCCTAGAGTAAGTGGTGATGGCAGGTTACACCTCCTGCCTGGGCAGCTGCGAGTGCTGCAGTAACTTGTTCAGTGATCGAAGCCGCCAACTGGGCTTGAGTTAGGTTAACGCGTCCACTCATGATCTTGACATCAATGAGAACATGTGGGTGAGAGGTTCGCGAATAGTGCGAAGAGAGTGAGCACACAAGTATTCTCAAGCAATAACATATAGTAGGTTCTGAAATCTGAGCATACCACGAGCAAAGTTCTATGTAATTCTAGCAAGTAGGTAAAGTAACATGAATAGTACTACCTATGATGTTGAGCCTTGCACGTGGAGCGAAGCGTCGTTGTGGATCGTTGAGCACTGTTCTGGTTATAGTCTGGTTTTAACAAAATCGTTTTCCCTTTATTAAAACCAAGTTCTCTATAACCAATGGCTCTGATACCAATCTGTCACACCCCCAAAATCCACACGCGGAGCACCACCGCTTGGAGGCGTGACATGACCAGGATCAAGCCACCAATCATATTGAACATTTAAGTAATAAGTAAAAGTAGATGTAATTCAACCAAACCAATATGAAAGGTGTTTCAAAACATAAGTATAATATCAACGTTTAGCGGAAGCATAAAAGTAACCCAACATGAGTATAAGTATGTAATGTCATAAACGTTTAACAAAGCATTCATGATCCTTGTCCACAACGACCGCGCCTCCCAGTGCAAACTCCAAGTGTACCTAACGACCTGCAAGGCATGTAACAGAGAGTCAACAACTAGTTGAGCGAGTTCACAGTGGGTTGTTTAGTAATAATGTTCGTTTCATAAATCGTTTGTTTGTTTAGTAACCCATGTATCGTTATCAATTACATCGCGGCCCTCCAGGCATGTTTGCGAAGATTAGTGGGGGTTTCCCATGTATTGTAGATTAGTTTTATTTGTATCGCGGCCCTCCAGGCATGTTTGCGAAGAACAGTATAAGTATCGCGGCCATTCCAGGCATGTTTGCGAAGAACAGTATAAGTATCGCGGCCATTCCAGGCATGTTTGCGAAGAATAGTATAAGTATAGTTCGCGGCCATTCCAGGCATGTTTGCGAAGATCGTTCTAGTATAGTTCGCGGCCATTCCAGGCATGTTTGCGAAGATCGTTTTAGTATAGTTAAGGTTGTTGTCCTACCCAAGGAGGACGAACGTACGTATTCTACCCAAGGAGAATACGCAGGATTAATATTGGCATCCTACCCATGGAGGATGGCGGTACATATCCTACCCAAGGAGGATATGTAGGTTCCGTTTAATTTCTTTAACCCATTCCCAACCACCGGGAATCCCATGCCTTAGAAAGTGTGTGAACTCACCTTGTTTTGCTCGGTATGCTACGTGTATGCTCGCAAGTAATCAATCACGTCCTAAAGTATGCACGTATGTGAAATCAGTTTGTGTTTCAGTTGTTCATGTATAAGCATGTAACACATAATCACAATCATACAAATCATGTTTAACATATAACAGCTGTTAAATATTCCAGTTAACACTTAACAGAATTAACTCAAGTTACAGCACAGATCAGCTATCCGGCGAAACACACATGCTGACGAAACACAGATAATGGCGAAACACAGATAATTGGCGAAACACATTCAGTTTCGTCGTGGCCTTGTTTGGCGAAACAGGATTCTAATTCGTCGATGACTCTTGGCGAAACACATTCTGTTTCGCCGGGAGTCCTGTTTCGTCGGATGTCTGTTTCGCAGACATCAGTTACAGCAGATACAATCAACACAGAAACCCTAATCATTTTAGCAGCCGTCAACAATAACAGAAATCATATGGAGATCAATGTGCTCATAGAATCATCATACTCAATCATCAAAGAATCATCGTCTAGCATAAACCCTAGTTTAAGTGTACAACATATGGATCAACATACAATATCATATCGTCAATCCCTATCAAGATACCAATGTGTAATCAGAATCAGAACATATTAACAACATCCAGAACCGAGTATTCGATCCTATCAAGTTTCGCATAGAACTATTTATATCCGACTACATCATACATATCGAAATCTATACCGTCATCATGCTCTTATAATCACAGCAGTAACACACATCAAACATATACACAAGCCTGAATCGAGATATTACGGAAACATGAAATCGATTAACAAACATATACTAACCGATTTGAGATGAACAAACAAGGATTCGAGACCTAGGGTTGATGGTGAATGATGGTTGTGGCCGTCGCACAGAAGGGAGAGTGTTCTAGGGTTCCAACTTTTGCCAAAGATGTGAAATAAAGGTCTTTACACGCTAATATACCCGATTTAACGTTCTGGGCCCGAACTGGGCTTCGGTGGATCTGGGCTCGGCGAAACAGCCTGTTTCGTCGAGAGGGTTGTTGGCGAAACAATCTGTTTCGTCGAGAGTGGTTATGGCGAAACAGATATTGTGTTTCGTCGAGTTGTTCAGGTCTCAAACAGTTTACAGTTAATCATGCAGTCAAGTACTTACACCTTATCACTCAAAAATCAAGATTATCATCTTAACTATAATTTAGTGTGCACAATTACCAGGTAAATAATTCGTGTAAGCAATAATCTAGACGGTCAACGTGCAATAAATGCGAATAAAGAATGTCGGAAATTCGAGTTGTCACATAGCTTCCATTGGGAATAATGAAGTCCAAACCTGTTACTCAACCAACAAACATTACAATTCTATCTTTTCAATCACAAAAACACAAACTCAATCAGTTGTAAAAATCCACTCAAGTATTCAGGTCCAAGTTAATGACCCTAATCACTTGATTAATCTACCAAGTCCAAATTAATGACCTTGGTTGATCATTTGACGACTCAAACTGATTTTGAAAACATTTTCAAACATATTCTGAAAAATAACAAGTATCAAATTAATGAACTTGTGTTTGGCTTTTCAAACAATTCAAACTTCATCAAAGTAAGCTCTCCTCATTCTTCAGTCCAGAATCTCCTGCATCTGCTTCAAGCATTTGAGAATCCAACAATCAACTTTCCACTTTGGTTTGTCGGAAAATAAAGCATAAATAATTTTTTTTTGGATTTTATCAAAGTGTTCTAAACTAAGAAATGAAATACAGAAAACTTAAATTGCAGAAAGTAAACAAACTATTTACAAACATATTTTTGGCGAGCGTGTCAGGGAATCATATCAGCTTTTCAGACAAATCACAAGTACCGTTAAGCTACATTTCATACTCAGACTTAAACAATTCACCTCGATTGTCGATATACTGATCCATCTTAAATTCTCATACAAATTTCAATTTACTCAGGATACGATTTTAGATGAATTATGAACTTAGATCATTCATGTGTCCCACCTCTTGAATATACTCCCGTATCCAGAATCCCAATAATCAGTCTTACAGGTGAGAATACTACAATGATATCTGTATATAATTTAGGTATGCGAGGGCCGAGGGATCTTAGGTCGATACTTCCGTATACGCAGAGAGATATCAGCTTCGACTTTTCGGTGTGTCCCCTTTAGAGGATCTTTTTGCTTACAACAGCAGCATATATCAATTTTATTGTTTCAGCATGCTGAGGGTTTAATGCTGTGTTTCAAGCATTGTAGCAAGTATTATCCAGGGACTAGGTCAGAACCACCGTTCAGCAGAAGTCCCGGAATAATACCCCAGACATCATAGAGTATAAAGACCTAGTATATCAGATTAAGAGACCTTTCAAACGAGATTTCAGGGGTTACCTATATATCCAAGTAGTGTTCCCCACGAATTCACAAGTTTGAATTTAGGTTTATATCCCGAATAAATCTACTAAATGTACGAAAACCTATCGACACATCATCAGTGAGATTGTTTAACTCTTTTATACTTTTCAAATCTTTAGCATACTGTAATCGTCTAGCTGATGTACTATCATTTTCCCTATATACACAAGCTCTTTTTCAGATTTTATTATGTTTTTGTATTTTTTTGTATTTTTTACTGTTTTTGTATTTTCTGAAAAAATAACTATGTACAAACATCTACTCCCCCTAAATACCAAAACAAGTAAAAATTCGACAAACCATTGCAGATTGTTTCTCGTCTTCATCCGCAACAGTACTTTCATCAACGCCAATAATGCCATCCGACACCGACAGAAGCTTCATACCATTCAGTTTTAACAAATATTTAAACCGAGTCTTATCAAAAGCTTTGGTATGTAAATCAGCTTTCTGTTCGTCAGTGTGGATTTTCTCAATTCGTATCAACTTTTTCTCAAAGCAATCACGAATAAAGTGATGACGAATTTCTATGTGTTTAGTTTTAGCGTGATGTACTGGATTTTTTGTTATATTTATAGCGGCCTCATTATCAACAAAAAGAGGTGTGTTAAGAAACTGCAAACCGTAGTCGCGCATCTGTTGCTGTATCCACAAGATCTGAGAGCAGCAACTGCTAGCAGAAACATACTCCGCTTCACAAGTAGATAACGCCACAGACGTTTGTTTCTTACACTGCCAGGTAACCAATCTAGGACCAAAGAACTGGCATCCTGCAGTTGTTGATTTTGAATTGACTTTGCAGCATCCGAAATCCGAATCGGAATACCCTTCGAGCGTAAAATCACCTTTCCTAGGATACCACAACCCCAATGAAGGAGTTCCTTTCAGGTAGCGCAATATCCTCTTCACAATGATCATATGTGATGCTCTTGGGTTAGACTGAAATCTTGCTGCGAGGCACGTTGGGTACATTATATCAGGACGTGAAGCAGTTAGGTACATTAAAGAACCTATCATGGATCGATAAAAAGTTTCATCAGCCCTGTCTCCGGTGAGATCTGGGTGAATCCCATGATTTGTTGCAAGTGGGGTAGCAGCTGGAGTAGAACCTGACATCCCAAATTTCTCTAGAATATCATGAACGTACTTTGACTGATGAATGAAAATTCCCTCAGGAAGTTGTTCAACTTGTAAACCCAGAAAGAATTTCATCTCCCCCATTGATGACATTTCAAACTTCTGCTTCATCACTGATTCAAAATCTTTGCATAGATTTTCATTTGTCGACCCAAAGATTATATCGTCCACATAAATCTGAACTATCAGAAGATGACCATCGACCTCCTTAGTGAAGAGAGTGGCATCCACTTTTCCACGATTGAACTTGTTGGCTAGTAGGTGTTGAGACAAAGTCTCGTACCAGGCTCTCGGGGCCTGGTGTAAACCATACAGCGCTTTGTCCAATAAGTAGACCTTGTTTTTGTGGATTGGATCAATAAAGCCCGGTGGCTGACCGACATAAACCTCCTCTTTAACCTTCCCATAAAGAAACGCCGATTTAACATCCAACTGATAAACTTTGAAGTTCTTCCAAGACGCAAATGCTAGGAAAATTCTGATTGCCTCTAGTCGTGCTACAGGAGCATAGACTTCAGTAAAATCAATTCTCTCCTGTTGACTAAATCCCTGAACAACGAGTCGAGCTTTGTTCCTTACGACAACTCCTCTATCGTCCCTCTTGCACTTGAACACCCACTTGGTGTTAATCTTTCTCTGACCATCCGGCAAATCAACTAACTTCCACACTCCCAATTTCTCGAATTGACTAAGTTCCTCCTGCATTGCATTGACCCAAGAGTCTTCAGTAAGCGCCTCTTTGTAAGTTCTTGGCTCAACCTGCGAGATAAAACAACTCAATGAGAATTCAGTTTGCAAAGGAGCAACTTTTGTATAAAAACATGTAAGCCCTTTATCAATCTGATTTCGAGTGCGAACGCCTTTCTGCAAATCTCCTATGATCAACTCCTCTGGATGATATGAAAAAGTTCGCGGCATCACGTCACTTGGAACATCTACATTTCCCTCCAGATTAGTAACATTCTGCTCTGCATCTTGTTCATCAACTTGGTTTGTTTGACTTGAAATCTGAATTTGCTCCCCCTCAGAATTTGAATCTGAATCACCATGATCAAATACTGGCATGTTTTCAGCTTCTAAATTATCATTCTGAACCGACTGATTATCCTGAGCAACTTCATTCTGTTGGACATCATCATGTTCACCAGCATTACTTGGACCTGCTTCATCATCATTTGAAGTTTCCCGTGGTCTCCTCGAATACTTAGCTGGGAACCTTAGTTGCGACTCATATTCACGCAAAATATCCAACTCATCAAAGAAATCTTCATCATCCTCTGATTCTTCTCTCATGTCAAACGAATCCCAAAGTTTGTCGTAATGATAACGCCATGAATCACCAGGATTCTGTGGCGGCATAGTATATCCTTGACATTCAACATTTGCAGCTTCAATAATCCGCTTCTCACTTGGAACGAAGACACGTCTCAACGGATTTGAATAACCAACAAATATTCCCTCAATGCTCTTCGGACCAAACTTTCCATGAGGTTCTATAACCGTACAAGGTGACCCGAACGGTTCTAGATACTTCAAATTCGGTTTGCGGTTATTGATTAGCTCAAAGCATGTTTTGTTGAACTTCTTGACAGTGAGAACCCTGTTGAGCGTATAGCATGCGGCGGAAACAGCTTCAGCCCAAAAATTAATCGGTAACTTTGAATCTGCGAGCATAGTTCTAGCCGTCTCGATTAGTGTCCGGTTTTTGCGTTCTGCGACTCCATTCTGCTGCGGAGTGTACAGAGCACTAAACTCATGCAATATACCTCTTTCATCACAAAATTCTTCCATCCTGCTGTTCTTGAATTCAGTACCATTATCACTTCGAATTCTCTTAATACGCCTTTGGTACAAATTCTCAATCTTCCTGAACAGCCCCATTAAACTGTCAAATGTTTCATCTTTCGTCTTCAAGAAAGAAACCCACGAAAATCTGGAATAATCATCAGTAACGACCAAACAATAGTAATCTCCTGTTATACTTTTGACATTCACAGGACCAAACAAATCCATGTGAAGTCTTTCCAGAGGTCTCGAAACTGAATTGACTTGCTTTGTAGGGTGTGACTTTTTCTTCTGCTTGCCTTTGACACAGCTAATGCACTCCCCTTCCAGATGAAAACCTTTGATATTAACTCCCAATACCAAATCATTGTGCACCAAATGATTCATCTTCCTTAGGTGAATATGCCCCATTTTACGGTGCCACAATCTTGATTCTTTCTCAGTTGCTCTAGACACAAAACAATGTGCTTGACCAGTAGTTGTAGTTGCTACAGACATATCTAACACATATAAATCATTCACTCTAGGTGCCCGCATTAGAATCCATTCTTCAGGGATAACAAAACCAGGTTTCAAGATCAAACATTCTTTATCAGTGAAGTGAGTAGTATACTGATTGTCACAGATCTGTGAGATACTAAGCAAATTGTTCTCAAGCTCAGTGATGTAGTTAACTCTCTCAAACGTCACAATCCCATTGGATAACGTTCCTTCACCAACAATTCGACCACCTTCATGACCTGCAAATCCCACATAACCACCATTGATATTCTTCACATCATACAGCAATGCAGTTTTTCCTGTCATATGTCGAGATGTGCCACTATCCATGATCCATCAAGAAATAGCTCTTGGAAGATCCTGCACATACCACAAGTTGATTTTAAAACATTTCAATAAAGATGCCGATTCATGCTTCGCAATCCAGGAAGCTCCGGCAATTCAAACTGCTTATTCGAACATGGTGTCCACCCAGGCCTCATCAGCCTTAGGTGTAACCTTGACTCTCGCAATTTGAATTTTGAAATTTTCAGCCTTCAAAGGTGGAAAATTTGCATCATAATCAACCGAAATTGATTCTTCAGCCTTTTTCACTTCAGAAGTTGAAATTTTCATTTCAGTTTTTGGTTTCCAAACTTGTTGAGATAAAGCAACCCGCTTATAAAATGTGTCATTTTTAGTTACCACTTTCATTACGGGTTCATTTTTCACTTTGATGTTGTTATTTTTCACATTCTTTTTCTCAACAACGATTGGTGTTTTACCCTTCACATCAACTTTCTTTTGTTGAATCTTCACAGTTTCAGTCTTAGACTTGAAGTTGGTGCAATTTCTTGCAATGTGACCAACTTTGTTACATCTAAAACATGTACGAGTATCAACAACTCGACTTGTGCCTTCAGACTGATAATGTGAAGCTCTTTTCTCAAAGAACTCTTCATTTGATTTTGAAAAAATTTCATTTTCCTCATCCGAAAGTGAACTTGAACTGTTCACAAACACCTTCTTTTCTGCAAACCTTTTGTTTTGAAAACTCTTTTTCTGATAACTCTTACCATCCCTATAACCACCCGACCAATTGTTTCGATTGTTATTATAAAAACGTGGAACAACAGGCTTTTTGTAGTAAGCTTTATCTTTCTCAAAATTCATTTGCCTTTTTGTTTGGCTCAAACTGTTCACTTCTGACAATTCAACTTCAACTAACTTGAAAACATTTGTCAACTTTTTCACATTAACATTCTCAATTGGAAACTCAGAATCCGAATACAACTTATCCGATCCAGCCATCTTGTACATCACAAGACCCGGTTCATCACTTAAGTTGTTTTTGGACTTTGATTTCTGAATGTATTTGTCTAAGAAACACCCATCATCTTCAGGTGAATCAGACATCAAAACACTTTCAGCTGTGCTCTTAACAATCTCTGTCTGAACACTATCATCAGATGATGTAAAAGTAACATCAATGTTTTCCGGAAGTTTAACTTCACTTACTTCCTCAATTTCAACCAACCCAGATTGCTTTTTAGTGTAATTATCAAGAACAGGTGGTGGAACTTGATGAAACCCCACCCCAGTTCCATCACAATACACATCTTCGCCCGCTTTGTCTTTCCCAATGGGTTTGGGAATGATATGTTGCAAAACAAAACTTGCGGAGCTGTAACTGTTAAGCTTCAACTGGATTCGCTCGTTTTCGATTACAGCCTCTTGAACTTTAAGTTTCAATTTAGCGATTTCATCCAGTTGTTGATTGATTGATTCTTCTTTGACTCTAAGTACTGCTCTCTTAGATGTTCATTTTCTTTAAAAGTTTTTCCATTTCGATCATCACAATCTTTCAATGTGCTTTTGAGTTTTTCAAATTTTTCAGAAATCTGACGGTTTTCAAGAATCAACTTTTCATTTTCATTTTTAACTTTATCATGATCAATTTTATCATTTTCCAATTGTTTAGTTAATTCTTTTATCCATTCAGTTGAAGCTTTAACCATTTTGTCACGATCAAGAATCTGATTCTCAACGCTTCTGACCTTAGCTGTCAGATCATCAACTTTCTTTCCGTTGAGATACGTGACTGTACTACAAAATTTGCAATCTTTGTTGCAATTTTTGCAATCAGCATTTCCATCAATTTTCTTACCTGACACATTCGTTGACACATCTGAACTGACCTGGCTTTTTGACTCAGACACGGAGTTAGAGTCTACCTCAAGTGCCTTAGCAGCTAGCACTTTGTCAGCCATTCTTCCAAGATTTTCAGCAGTCAACTCCTGCGTTGTGTCAATAACTCCAGTATCAATCTTCTTTTCTTTCTTGATCTCTTCTTTCTCTTTCTCTTTCTCTTTCTCTTCTTCAATCATTTTCGAAGTTGGAGTTCCCCACCATTTGTGTTGCCAATACTCATCATCTTCTTTGTATTGCTGAATTATGGCTTCAATATCAAGTGTACTATCATCAATTGCAATATTTCCATACTCATCAAGATAGCACTCTCTATCTGGATCCCATCTATTAGCTCTCCTTGCTTCCAGATAAATACGAGATATTCTGATGATTTTGTTTTCAGCAATCATTTTTCTGTATTGATATTTTTGCTCTTCAGTTCGATCGTCTTTCCATGGAATAGGATCATCATTTTTCGCCATGAATGCGTAACCAACCGCATCTTCTTCCGGTAAAACTTCTTGACTCCAGTCATAACCCTCATCATCGTAAATCACCGCAAGAGCTCTAGATTTATCTTTGTTGTCTTCAACCTGCTTCAATCTAGGCGGCTCGTATTTATTCTGGTGATAAATTGCCTTCTTGTAATCATCTCTGAAAGGATTTTCCGACTCATCAGCATAAGCGTTTCGACATTCTCTTTTGAAGTGACCCTTCTGCTTACACTTGAAGCATGTCACTTTGGATTTATCGAACCCCAGCTTAGTAGAAGCACCACCAATTGTTTTTCTGCCCGTAATTTCCATGAATCTTTGAGCACGACGAACAACACTTGCCATAGCCCAACGAATATCGATCAGTTCCATTTCCTCCGGATCAATCTGATCGTAATCTTCTTTCGTCAGATTTGTATTGCCAATCTTTCCAGCTACCAATCCTTCATACGATTCCAACACTGATGCTAGAAAGATCATCTGCTGCTTGGCCGACTCTTCATCAAAATTCTGAGCATTCTTCAAATCTATCGCGATGTTGCATTGAAAACGATTCTTTGCATCAGAATGACTTCCAGAAGATGAAGATCCACTGTGATAACCACTGTGACTTCCACTGCTTTGACCACTTTGACTTTCTTTGCCAGCTGTCGAAACATTTTCAGCAGAAAACGCAGTTTTTGGAGAAGTTGCTTTTGGCATCATGCTCTTTGGATAATACAAATCCAAATTCTGCTAGTAAGATGAGTGATTGACTTTGTACGTCTTCTTCAACTCCAACTCATGACTTTCGAGTTTTTCAATCAGCAAATCTAATGTCAACTTTTCTGGTTCTTTGATGGTATTCTTCAGCATGAGTGCATAATATCTCCAATCCATCTCGTCAGGCAACGAATCGAACAATTTGTCGATAAGATCTTCTTCAGGAATGTCGATATCATGTCTTACTAATTCCAACTTCAGATGACCGAACCTTTCTATCATTTTACACACTGACTCGTTCTTTAAACATCCAAATAGATCAAATTCTTTTCTAAGAAGTTTCTTTTTGTTTTTCTTAATTTCTTGACTACCGATACATTTCTTTTCAAGCTTTTCCCAAAGATCTTTTGCATTTGAATAGTCGATCAAGGCAATAATGTCTTCCCGGACTGACTGAAATAACAATGCCACACACTTTTGTTCAGCTACAAATGATTCAATCTCCTCGGCTGCTCTTAAAGTTTCACCATGTTTCTTTCCATTTGCATAACCATTTTTCAAACTTTTCCAGCTAGGAAATGCGAATGCCATCAACCAGTCTTCAAACTTTCTGGACCAACGACTGTACTCCTCGATAGCCGTAAGCTTTGGGGGTTTATTGAACGTTCCGAATGCGCTTTCAGATTCCCAAGCTTCCTTTTTCTTTTCCTTTGGAGTATTCTCGTTCTCGTTCGTATTGTTGTTGTTAGTAGAAGTATCATCTCCCGAGTTTCCTGCGAATGCGTACATATCGCTAAACGGGTTCAAGAAAATATCATCCATTTTGATTGTACCTGAAAAATCAGCAAACACTTAGACAACTTTTTGAAATTTTAACACACAATGACACTGAAGCGAAATCACTTATTATGACTAATAAGCGAAATCAGACACAATGTCCTCTTGAGCGAAATCACTTATAGTGACACAAAAGCGAAATCAAGAACAAAGTTCACTCGAGCGAAATCATAATGTTCACTTGAGCGAAATCTCTTGTGTCCTTATAAGCGAAATTAGAAAGTCCCTTTAAGCGAAATCACAAAGTCTGTATAAGCGAAAACACAAAGTCTGTATAAGCGAAATCAGACTTTGTCCTTATGAGCGAAATCAACAGTTATCCGGATGAGCGAAATCAACTAAGTCCGGATGAGCGAAATCAGCTAAGTCCTTATGAGCGAAATCAGCTAATTAACTCACGATGTACACAAAAGCGGAATCACAATTTTACTCATTTTTACGCTGAATTTCAATCTGATACTTTCAAGGGTTATTCTATACTTAATTCCGATCACAATGATATGAAATATGTTCAATTTCGACCGTAAATTCGTTCCAGATCTGAAGATGAAGTTTCGGTTCGAAAACAAATTGAGATTTTGATAAAATTGATTGAGTTTTAGTATGTTTTAAGATCTGATATTGTTACGGATTGTTTAACAACTAGTTTCGCTCAATATACTTGAGATTCAACTCATTTTGTCCGATGAAACTTGTTGAATCTGAAAAATAAAAGAGAAATATGAGTAGAAATGAGATAATAGTGTCGAATCAGCTGATGTAGTATGAACTCCTCGTCCTGAAGCTCTGATACCACTTGTTGGACCGTGTCGTGACCCTAAACGATCAGTGGAGCAAGTTCATCATCACGTATAAAGGCGGAATCACTATACGCAACGTTACAACAGCTTTCCTATTCAATTCCTTCACTTTATTAGCTTTCTGAAACAATTTTGACAGAGTTCGGTTACAATGCTAATGATCAGGTCTCCCTTCAACGGTCACACACATGAGGTATTTATAGATAGGCTGATTTCGCTTATGTGTCCATGACACTGAAGCGAAATCACCTTATGTACATTGAAGTGGAATCACCTACTGACCATTGAAGCGAAATCACCCTAAATAACATGTACATTAAAGCGAAATTAACTCTAAAACCCTAATCTTGACTTTTAAGATCCAATCTTGACTTTCTTGATTTAAGACTTGATGAAGATGCAGTCAACAGACATTCTGTGCATCAACACCTATATAAGTGGGCATCGGGCCTTCAGTTTACGTCGCTCAAATTTCAACTTTCTCTCTCAATTTCTTAATAGTAGAAGCTATACTCGGGTATAATATCCCCCTAAATAGCGAAGTTCTGATCCGTTGTAAGTATCATAACCCCTGGATACGTATTAGATACTCTGCCCGATTGATCTAGGGTTCCGTAACGACTGTCGTGGTTCTGCCCGACGTAGTCGTTGGAATGCCGTCTCGGGGAGGGTATTACTAATGTTAAAATGGGTTATTATACTAACACGTGTGCATTTGTGTAAATTATAGATCGTCACCAGGAAACCCTAAAGGATAATCTAAGACAACAATGTGAGTAATCTCCTTTTTGTAAATTGTTTTTACAAAACCTCACTTAATTAATTATATATTAAACAGTTATTGAGTATTTGTAAGGATACAATTATCGTCGGTATGTTGGGGTTTTGTATACAAAATTAGTTACTTCTTACGAGGAGTAACTTTTCCACAAGTCGGGTCTGACAGTACCGTGGGTGGTAATTGATATGACTTGGAAACAAATGTAATTGCGAGACCTCCCTCAATACTGTACAATGGTTTTTATTAAAACTTGATTAAATAGGGATTCACTCACCAGTATTTCCCACTGACAAAATGTTTTTAAACGCGTTTCAGGTAACAAAATGTGAAAGCCAAATAGAAGCCAGCTGGACAGCACTGAAGGCTTGGAAAAGCGGCTTACCTAAAAAGAAATAGATGTTTTTATTAAATAAAAATAGGATTTATTCCTATGAAAATGTGTGTACTTAAAACTTGGGTTTTATCCCATGTGTTTAATATTATGAAAATGTGGTATTTTACTCTGATAAAATATTTCCTAACTACGGTCCTGATGAAAATTCCGCTGCCAAAATTAGACAATACTAGATACCACCGAAAGTGGCCGCGGCCGCGGCCGCCCTTTCCCGGGTATGTACAGGGGGACGGGGGTTGCGACAATAGTCCACAAGCGGATCGAAGTAAACAAAGCTTAGACGTCGTAGGCCTTAAGCTAGAAGTTGCAAATTCCATTGCTTTTATTATAGCCAACCCAGATTCCCAGCCTAACAGTCATGGTTTGGTACCTGCAGTTTAGTCTTTTGAAAATACGTCAGATTTCGCTAGTAAATACAATTAACTGACTCATTTTGAAAATAATTTTTCAAAATGATTTTATACATAGAGAAAACCCGTAGGTAATCATTTAATATTTCTTGGGATTTATTCTTGTCACCAGATTTACATATTTGTCATATGATGGGAACTAGATATCAAAGCCGGTCATTTTCAATGCTAGAATGATTAAGGTATACACCAAAGTTGAATAACATGTCTTACAGCCGGTATGCCTACCCCGGCACATTATTCTGTATGGCCATATTAGTCTATGAGTCGGGACGCCCGAACACGGTACCAATAACCCCCAATCATTTCAGTTATCAAATATAACAGTTTAAACCAAGTTCTTACATTTATGAGCAATCATAGGCGGCTCATTTATGTAATACTCGCTCCAAGTGGTGTATTCGTCATACCCCAAGTTTAAAAACTAAAATAAGTTAAGAGTATTTACCTTTTAGCAAGCTTCCAACCGTTACCGGTTTTCAAATATAGTAAAACCCGTACAGACAAAGTAATAAACTCAAGTACGATTATCTGCGAGGTTCTATAGTCCGGAGTGAACAGAGTTTGCTATCTGTTAGAATGTATACGGGTCATAGGTTAGTTCCTTTGACACGACCCGTTACGTAAGAATAGGATTAATCGCTAGATTAAGCGTAAACCGATTTGAATGTGATTTATACCTATCCGAGTGTAACAACTCATTGGATAATGGTAATTTAACCAACATTCTGATTTGGATAACTTTTAAAATATTTTGACCCGTTACGCCTAGTTTATGCGAACTAGTTTCGCATAATTAGTTACGCGCCTAAAGACGAGTTTGGAAATATCAGATGGGCATATGACAAGTCTGATTATCAAAATACATTTTTAGTTGAAGTATATACTGATATAAAGTCAGTTTACAAGTTTGGTTTGGATTAAAACCATTTAATTAGTTCATTTAACCACATAAGGGCATTGTGGTCATTTTTAACAATATATTTACGACTTGTCATTAAACCTACCAAACGGACTGGCCAAGTAGCATAACTTCTATGAGTTATGCTTAACAATAACATGGTCCTAAAACAACTTTAAAACAACCATAAACATTTACCAAACGGGTCAGAATCAAAAGTCAAACTGCTTGACTTTTGACATCGAATAAGATCCTAAACTGAATTAAACAAGTTGAGCATGTTATGATCAGTTAATATTAGTTATAAAACTTGTATAAGTGATAAAACAACTGAGTTTTAAGTTATAAAAACCATTTATGCATTGTAGAAAAGTTCAACTTTTACGGACAATGCTCAACTTAACAATTCGACTAGTAAATGTGATCGTTTGAAGGTATGATCGCAGAGGGACCATACGAATGTTATTACGATCAAACAGAAAGTCAACTGCTTGACTTTTAGCTTAAAATAACTAAATAAAATGCAAAAGCACTAAAGTAAACATTTACTTGGAAGTGTTTGGCAGAAAAAGAACTGAGAAAGGAGCCCTCTTGTGCAGAGGAATGCTCCAAGCAATTGATAGGGAAGAAGAAGATAAACGAGCAAGTGAATTGGTTGATTATGAGGTCTATTTATACTTGAAGAAGATCATTCCAAGTGTCGCTGAACATCCTAAGATGTTTGCAGGTGTCAAAGAGGTGGCAAACTCTAAGTAAGAGTGGCACAATTGCGGAATAGGTGTCACTATGGCAGAAAACCTTGGTCCCCAAGTATAAATCTGTCTCAGGCGGCCCCTTACGGACCGTAAGGGTTAAGGCCTTGCGGTCCGTAAGGACCCAAGGCGCGCAAAATTTCAAGAAGCTTACGGACCGTATGCCTATAGGCTTTGCGGTCCATATACGACCGTCAGGAAATAATTTATGAGAATTTCAAAGTTTAGTCCTTGGTCTTTTACATCTTTGGCCATTTGGCATAATTAGTCCCCCTCCTTTATCGTATTTGGGATTAGTCGGAGATCCGGGTTGCGTTCTAGAGAACGCAAAATAAAATTTCATTTCTCCTTCCTAGATTCGGGATTAGTTGGAGATTCAAAGATACGTTTCAGTTAACGTTTAATGTATGTCCTTCCTCCTTCAACATAGTCGGGATTAGTCAGAAATTTCTCCCTCTACGTAGACGAGATTAGCTGGAGAATTGGACACGTGTCATCACATAATTGGACGAAATTTTCGGGGTGTTACAGCTGAGGGTAATGTCGCCTTCACAAGAGGGGCCTACCACTTTTTACGTTAATAACTTATTTAATTATCTTTCTATAATCCGACCTTGCGGGACTATATCCCTGCTGACTTAGACCAATAGGTTGAGGGTAACGTCACCGTCACAAGAGGGGCCTACCACTATTACTAAGATAATCTCTTAAAAAGCCCAAAGTGCGGATATCATCTAAGGATACATAAAAGAGGAGTTGGAACGAAGTGATTCCTTCTAGTCTATTTGTTTTCCTTTCATTTTACATTTTTTTTTTCTAGTTTATGTTTAAAACTTTCAAAACTGTTATCAAAATTTGGTTAGATTAGACGTTAACGATAAGCCAATATTAAAAGCTTTTGTGTCCTTGGACGACCTCGGTATCTTACCATCATTATAATACGTCTACAATGGGTGCACTTACCCTAACGTGTGTAGAGTGATAGTATTGTATTATGTTTTATAAATTTGAAGCTTGATCCACGAGTAAAAAGTGATTAAAATATATCTAAAATTTATATGCACACCCCACACACGTCAAGTTTTTGGCGCCGTTGCCGGGGACGCAAGGATTTTGAGAAAGCTTAAAATTAACAACCTAATCATTTTTATCTTTTCTTTTTAAGTTTTTCTTCTTTTCTCCCATTTTTCTACACTCTGCAGGAATAACACGGGGCCGTGTTCGATCAACACGGGGCCGTGTCACACCTACAATATATGGGAATAGTTGTTTTCTTGTTATTGGAACAGAGACACGGGGCCGTGCCAAACTTCCAGTATCTGGGAACCGAAAAACAGAAACTTTTTCTGGACAGCACGGGGCCGTGCCGACACCAGCACGGGGCCGTGCTACTCTTTTGATCGGGCATTTTTTTGTTCGTAGAAAATCATGCAATTCTATATAATTCGCAGGAGATAGAGTCTGGTGCATGACCTCGAACTCCGACAAAGACATAAAAGTGCCACTTGACGAACCCGAGCGCTTTATGAGAAAAATACTTCAAGCTAAAAACCCACAAAAAGCCTCAACCCAAAACCTCCCTATGGCGGATCAACGCACTCTCATGGATTACCTATGACATACGGTCGATAATCTTGGAGCCACTAGTAACCCTCCGAATGTCGATTCTATTAACTTTGAGCTTCGACCACAATTAATCCAAATGCTCCAAATTTTTGCCACTTTTCATGGCCTACCCGATGAAGATCCCCAATTACTTATTACAAACTTTTTGGAAATATGTGACACCTTTCGGATCAACGGAGCCTCCAACGATGCTATCCGGCTCCGTATGTTACCTTTTTCCCTCAAAGACCGAGCAAAAGCTTAGCTAAACACCTTCCCAAGTGGGTCCTGCACACTTTGGATGAACTTGCCCAAAAATTTCTCTACAAATATTTCCCTCCAGCTAAAACCGCCAAACTCATGACCAAGATTAACTCCTACTCTCAAGACTACAGGGAATTATTGTACAAGACATGGGAATGGTTCAATGAGCTATTGAGGAAATGCTCACATCACGGTCTTAAACGTTGGCAACAAGTGTCCACTTTATATAATGGACTCTTACCACACACAAGGCAAATCCTTGATTTCGGCTCCGGCGGATCCTTTGGAATCGGCGCCATGAGGAAATTTATAATCAAATTGAAGAAACTGCTCAGAATTGTTTTCAGTGGCACACTACTAGGGGCTCAAAATCCATAACCCCGGGTGCCCACAAAGTGTATGAAACCACTTCTTTGCAATCCCAAATCGAAGCCTTAACTTCAAAAATAAAGAAACTCGAATTAAACAAGACGGCTACGGTTATGGCTTGGGAAGGATGGGCAGCCCCCATGAAAACTGGAGTTGTATGAAAGACTTAGAAAATCAAACGGAAGTGGTAAATTACCTAAATAACCGGCCACGACCACCGGGAGCTCCAAGTAACTCTTTCACTCCCGAGTGGCGAAATCATCCCAACTTTAGTTGGAGGGAATCGGGGGTTAATAACCAACACACTCAAAATCAACGATCTAAATTTCAACAACAACCCTGAAATGAGCAACCAAAAGGAAGAGAAAGGCTTGAGGACCTCGTCACTCGCCTTTTCTCCGAATCCAATAAAAAGTACTCGGAAAGGTTCCTACATACTGAAGCCGAAATTAGAAACCAATGGGCTAGCATACAAAATATAGAAAAACAAGTAAGCCAACTTACCCAAAATTTCGCCGAGAGACCATAAGGAGCCGTACCTAGTAACACCGAAACAAACCCAAAAGCCCCAAAGCCCAAGTAAACGTAATCAACTTAAGACACTAGAAGGTAGGACCCGAAGTTGAACCAACACCGCAACAATCCGATTCACTCTCTATAAAAAAGCCCATTACCAATAACCAAGAAAATACTCAAGCCCAAAGTAACAAAACAACCAAAACAAACCCCGTCCCTTACCCCAGTCGTTTACTACGGCAAAAGACTGACGAGCAATTCACTAAGTTCATAAACTTGCTTAAACAACTTCACAGCAATCTCCCTTTTGTCGAAGTCCTCACTCAAATGGCAAAATACTCCAAGTTTATGAGAGATTTCCTCACTCACAAAAGGAAGATTGAATCCATTCAACAAGTCAAGTTAAGTGAAGAATGCTTGGCAGCAGTCCTCAACAAGCTTCCCAAAAGGAAGATTGATCCTGAAAGCTTCACCATTCCTTGCTCTATTGGAGGATCTCCAATAAGTAATGCACTAGCCGACTTGGGGGGCTAGCATTAATCTAATGCCAGCATTAGTCTATTGGAGGATCTCCAATAAGTAATGCACACCCTACAAGGATGAGCATACAACTTGTGGATAGATCGGTAATATACCCTCAAGGTATCTAAGAAAATCTATTGGTAAAGGTTGGTGAATTTGTTTTCCCGGCCTACTTTGTAATCTTAGATATGGAAGAAGACACCGAAATCCCGCTCTGAAGAAACACCAGATCTAAAATGACCGGAATCAATCTAGATCTGAGAGCATGGTTTCTGCATAAAAATGGTTAATCTCCTCGTTGATGACTATCAGACAATTCTCCTCCTGAATCACCGCAAAACAGACAAAGCCGTCAGCCTCGCCACAGGGAGAATGGGGGGTTTTCTCCGTGACCACCCTCCGACGTGAGAATAAGTACCGTGATTGAAGAAGATGAAGTAGTAAAGAGTGAAAGTAAGTGAAAGTGAATGCCTAGCTTGTACCTTAAGTTTCTTATTTATGGCTGAAGGTTTTGGCGCTTAAAATGTAACGGAGAGTTAAGGGAATCTTCTTTTCCATCTGCGGTTATTTTCCCATCCTTGCACACGGATCGTGGGTTGATCGATGGTTGGGAAGATGCCACGTGGAAAGTGATTTAATCTAGATCTGCATGTAAATTATGCCATCATCGTGAAATTAGATGAGTGCTCAAGATACTGCCACGTCATATTCGGTTATAACCGAATGAGGCCTTGCACGATGGTCATTTAATGCTTCTAGAAGGTCTATGTCACACCCCAAAAACGTCACAGCGGAATATAAAACGTAGTGGAGACGGAAGTTGGTGCCCATTTATATCTTGTCGATCGATGCATTTAATTGTTGGACATTTTAGTATGTTTTAAATTTAAGTTATTTAAACATTACGTTTTAAGACACGACACAACCGTGACATAGTTAAGTTGTTTATGATCCTCATAGATCTTATTACATTCGTCCCAGAAGTTTTAAAAGTTAGTCCAACATTAATAAGTGACAAAGCATGCATCAACAACCACAAGATACGCCATAATTCCCGAAGCCGAACTCAAGTACCTGTAGAACACGTTAAAAATCAAGTGTCAACACAAAGGAAGGTGAGTTCACATATTCACTTACAAACAATTTTATTCCAAGGAAAACTTTCTGATTAGGTGTTTATTTGAAAACATCCATATAATTTTAGAAAGTCCATTTTACTTCCTTAATAAAATCCATGGGCCTTCCGTCGATTCATCAATCCGACAACTGTAATATATATGTTGCCCAGGTTTTGTATATTAAATTATTGCGTCAACTTTCAGACTCGTATGTTAGCTAGACGATACGAACTACATATTAACCATGAGGGATAATCAAAGCTAGACAATAAACATAATATTAATTCATCACTTGACTTGACACGGGGCGACCGGTCACGACGGGGTTGTCAACCCGATAGATCTACCAACAATTCATCGCGTGCAATACTTAACTGATTAAACAACATCATGGGCTCAGGGTTCTCTCTTTGAGAACAATATGATGTCTTCCTCAGGTACAATATATATATATCCTACTAATATGACAATTTAATACACTACGTTATACGAATTCCCCTAATTCACCATCATATGAGACCCAGTCAAGAATTCATCCCCAACAGTACGGTCTTGTATCACTTAAGAAATAACTTACATACAATATTCATTCATCAAAAACGTTTTACTTCGAAACGTATAACTTATCAAATTTCCTATATTTTCAGCGAAAATATATATTTTATATTAAAAGGTATGTTTTGTTTTGAAAACATTATTAAACCCTTTTAACGACGTGTTCTACCCCCAAAATATATACAAAACAGTAAAAAGAGGGGTTTAGTGACACTCACCTTTGGGTGCGTATTTTAAATAGCGCAATCATAGAGATTGATTTCTACACGTCCTATTATATATAGGAACGATTTTAAATCAATATTCATAACACAAAAATCCTAAGTTTCTCTGTTTCTTAGAATTATCACATAACTTTGAGATTTTCTCGAAAAGTTATCATTTTTGATTATGTTGGCACACTAATATATATATGAGTCCATACATATATATATATATATGGGAGGGTTCATTGGGGAACACTAAAAAAGTGGGGAACGGGGGAACACTCTTAAAAATTATACTTAACATGTTAAAAAAAATATTTTTATAAATTTTTTTCGACGCTTTTTCTTATAAATACAAGTAGAAACATTTTTGATAAAAAAAATCAAAAACTAAAAATATAAAAAAATGTTTAAAAAACAGTTATATCTTATAGAATTAACTTAACATGTTAAAAATATTTATTTTTTTAAAATTTTTCAGCGCTTTTGTTTATAAAAAGGAGGAGAAACTAGTCGAGTAAAAAAATAATTTTTCTAAAAAAAACAATTTTTAGCCTTTTTTTTATTGTTTTTTTTAATATTTTTAGTTTTTGATTTTTTTATTAAAAATGCTTCTACAAGTATATATAAGGAGAAGCGCAAAAAAAGAAGTTTAAAAAATTAATTTTTAACATGTTAAGTTAAATTTTTAAGAGTGTTCCCCGGTTCCCCACTTTTTTAGTGTTCCCCAATGAACCTCACACTATATATATGTATATATATATATATATATATTTATGATTTTGCAACTTGAACGATTTTATTGGTGACCGTTATCATGTAAATCCCTTAACACACCCGTTTATACGTAATATATTTACGATTTGCGCGTCGTAATATTTATACATAAATGTACACATAAATTAACACCGTAACACGTGTAATCTCGTTAACCTATCTATTTTGTCATTTTTATAAAAAAATATACATAAAACATCTCTTAAGTATCAAATTTCATGCTCGACAAACAAGTTACACATTTAACGCACTTTCTACTGTTTCTTCCACACAAAACGTACAAGCATACATGCATAAGCTAGATTTCTAATATCATGTTAAAAACTTAACATATTTTCACATTCTCATGTTTAAATCACATAATACATTTTAACACATAAGGTTCACACAAAATTTTGCCCATACTAGTGTATATTGAAAAATGCGTATTTTAGCTATTCGGTAACGGTTTCGGGTGTCGGAAGTCACGTATGTCCAACCAAACACCAAGTAAACTTAAAATTAGTTAAAATACTTATTTTTAGACTAGAAATATCAGTTTACTTACTGATCTAAATCAGTTTTATAAAAATCACTAGAAAAGCCGATTTTTGACCTTTTTAACGCATAGTTTTGCGTTAAACGTTACTATAATCATCCCAACTCGAAACGAATTGATATTTTAACACAATACATGTTATTTACTGATTCAAATAGCGGTTATGATCAGATTAGTGCAGTTTTTATGTAAGTCACATAAATCATGCGATTTCACGTATTTTACAACTTTTAATGCACCAAGTACAACATGCAAAGCTAGCAAACATTATGACAAAGTTATATACCATTTTAACACTTCAAATATTCATATTTTTAGTGTTTAGATTCTGATTAAAATTTATTTTTATCAAATAATACTCAAATCATCATTTCATGATCATATTTCAACATGCATGTTCAAGTAAGTGCATCCAATACACCCATACCATATCATCATCATCCCACATGAACTTAAATGCATCTACACACTTTAAATTCATGTCATCCATGTATCATCATCAAATTATTATCTAATCATACATATGATCATTAAAGTGTAAATGCATGTACCATTTAGTTGCTAATAAACAAAACTTACATACAATGCATACACACATACATATATTTAAATTCATGTCATCCATGTATCATCATCAAATTATTATCTAATCATACATATGATCATTAAAGTGTAAATGCATGTACCATTTAGTTGCTAATAAACAAAACTTACATACAATGCATACACATATACATATATTTAAATTCATGTCATCCATGTATCATCATCAAATTATTATCTAATCATACATATGATCATTAAAGTGTAAATGCATGTACCATTTAGTTGCTAATAAACAAAACTTACATACAATGCATACACACATACATATATACGACACATGCATATACATACACATATACTTCTAAATATATATATATATATATATATATATATACCTTTATGTCATCTTTTCAAATCACAAGAACCTTCTTGTATGACAACTTTTTGATTCATGCATGTAACAATCTTTCAAGGATCATGTTAAACAAGAATCATTCAACAAAAATTCATCAACAATCAAATCTCAATTCTCTTATATACGTACATACACTCACGGCTATATATATATACACACATCCATTTTTATTTTCTTTGAAAACCCATTTGTTATTACTTTCAAGTTTGTGAAATTCTTAAGAATCAAGAGAAGCTTTTCACTATTATTTTCATCATCAAGAATCAAGAACATGGTTTTAAAAACAAGTTTATACCTTTCAAGATTTTAGTAGGTTTTGACAAAATTTTTGGTGATATGGAGCTTGTTCTTCTTGGTATTCACCTTGAAACCACCTTTGGACCTTCAAATGAGCTTGAAACTAACTCGGAATGGCTTTATTTCTCAAGAACTAGGTTTGAAATTCCAAAAATGAAGATGGAAATGGTGGTTTCGGCCGTGAGGTTTCATGAGAGAGAGAGATGATTGAGTTTCTTGAAAATGGTAAGTTATGGAGTGTTTGAAAAGCTAGATCAAGTCTTATATTCTTACAAAGCCACAAGTGTCTTACATGCAAAAGAAACAAAGGAGGTGAGGCTGCCAAGAGGCCGTCATTTGGTCCCTCTCACACACACACTTCCATACATATATACATATATATATTATTTAGACCAAAAACTGGTATTTTACTGGATACCGGGTATTTTACCTAGCGTTTTAATCCCGTTTTAGCGCGTTTTAAATTATTTTTAACGCTCTATAAAAATAAACTCACCAAAATATTATTGAACAATTTTTTGTTTGCTGGACTGGCTACGTTGCCGGTATTTGGCAGTATGCGCGCTGTGCTGCGCGGTACGCGCTTAAAATCGCAAAAATAGGGATTTATGCGTTTTTATTTATTTTCATCATTCTATAGTGATAAACTCATCAAATTATTAATAAAATGATTATCAGTTGCCTCGACAGGCTGTGTTGACAGTATTTTATCGGTACACGCGCTGCATCGCGCGGTACGCGCTTAAACCCGAAAAATAGAGTTTCTTAGCGTTTTAATTTATTTTTCCTCACGAATATGATTAAAAATTATTATTATAATCATAACAGACTATTGTTAGGATTTTAACACTGATCGGGTGGTCACCGACGTTCGTTTCGCATTTTAACCGTTACGCGATAAGTGTTTATCTTATCGTTGCCAACATAATTTTTATCAAAGTTTAATTTTACCAACTCATTAAATTTCACATATAAACATCACATCCAGTCAAGTATAGCCCTGTTACCTATTCACAACACATGTTACAATTTATACGGTACGGCCTTAAAAGCCGGGTGTCACAATCTACAGCTGTGCACTTCTGATTAGTTGCCACGTGTCCAATTGGTTATAACAGAAAAGATTCCTTTTGCTCAATTCCTTATTTCTCCATGCGCGCGGATATATTTGGGACTTTGGTTGTTATATCTTCAAGCTTAACTGTATCGTTGTGCGGGCTCGCGCAAGGGTGTTAAATGAATATTAGCCTTCTCTTATCTCCGGCGCATCGTTATTAAGGATTGATCCTTCCAGATCTGTTTAGATCGATCGCGCGGGGGCGCGCAAGACCTGCTCTAAGATGATCCTAGAGCCTAATGGTAGTATGGTCCTCTGTGCTGGCGCAAGATTTTTGGGACCATACCTCTTCATGCTCATATTAGGAAGACCATTCCTTGCTACCGCATGGGCCATGGTGGATATGAGCGATGGAAGATTAACATTGCAGGTTGGTGACAAGGAGATTAAGTTTGAAGTGGGACAACGAGCAGAGGATGATCCAGTCAACTACATCAAGACAATAGACTCGAGCTTAGACTACGCTCTTAAACGATGCAACTTGGGATGCAAACCATCCCACTCGGGTAACATTTGACCGACTTTGGGTGTAGCCAAGGACCCTTATAAACGTGGCGCACCGTGGAGGCATTCCATGGACTATCCATTAATTAAGTAGTTTAAGTCTTAGTGTAATCTTTTGTATAATGATTTTTCTTTTAAGTTTTATCTTTGTAGGAATAAACCATACTTGAAAGAAAAGGAAAAATCCAAAGGGACGTTGAAAAGGGACCCCATGCACGTAAATCAGAGACTCCCACTTCAAAAATTGCAAATCAGAGTCTGCAGCAAGGGGTCGTGCCCACCAGGCATGGCCCCGTATATCTGATGTTAAAAATTTTCTACAGCGAAGGTGGCACGGGGCCGTGCCCACCCAGCACACCCCCGTGTCCACCATACTGTAAGTTTTCTGTTGCATTCTGTAGGATCATTTTGTGACCCAAACGAGTCGTTCAGAAGAGCTCTAGTCTGTTTCAGAGGCGGAAACTAAGAAACAGACGTGGAAAACAGCTTGTTTCACTATTAATCGTCTTGTTTATTGATTATAACAAGATTATAGATCAAACGATGCATCGGCAGCAGTTTGGTACCTGAATCAAGAACCTTTTAAATGATTTCTCTTGGAAGCTATTTATAGAGAGTCTAATTTCGCTTGAAGGAGACAGGCGCCAGTTCAAGCGAAATTAACTATGTTAATTTCGCTTGAAACTGTCAATGTCTTATTCAAGCGAAATTAACCCTTTCAAACGGAATTAGCTCCAAAACACCTAAAACTTCCTAATTTTCTCGTACAACGCGCCCTGATCTAACAATTCTAATACTAGACTCGATACAAGACGAAGTCGACAGACGTATGCTCCAACAGACTCCCCCTCGGATGTTGACGAGTCTTAAGTGTCGAGTCTTCAACGTCTTAAGTCTTTATCAGTCTTTGGACTTCCAGAATCTCGATCTGGCTCTTGCTTCACTTTAATTTCTTCTTTCTAGCTTCAGGATCTGATTCTGGATCTTGTATCCACAGACTCTTCTCTCCCTCGGATGTTAATCTACTAGCAAACTCCCCCTTGAATTGTGCTGGGATCGTAGTCTGGCTTTCACAGGTTCTAGAATCGCATCCTGGCTCACATTCCTTCTAAGGATCAGGATCGATTCCTGACTCACCTGCAAGATCTCTACCCAAAACATAAGTTTCATAAAAGATAAGATATAACAAATTTAGAAACCCTGCTACCCACTTGTAGACACAAACTAAACACATCATTTTCAAGTATCATATAAAATGATTTAATATGTTAATTTTTGATGAACCACTTGTATGTATATCATTTTTCAACACCACACACACTCCCAAACCTGTTCGTCATGTTTAGCACTCGGAATTTTGAAAATCAGCTTTTCAACATTAGTTGTCTAAAATCTTTTTGAATTTTTCAAAATTTATGCTAAAACACTCCGAAAATCTTTTTGGATTTTTTATATAAAAGAAATGCAATGCAGTAAAGAAATATTTACATACAATATTTTTGTGAGTTTGTGTGACAACTGTGCCTCCAGAATAGTGAAATAGGCTTAACATACCATAAATAACCTTTACATAACTTAGAAATAAGTTTCGAAGGCTTTGGTATGGCAAAATCAAGTTAAATCGCTTACAGGGACTAAAGTTGACAAACTGCGAAAGTATGCCAATTTGAACTGTAACAGACATTCCGGAACATGGCCATAAGTTAAACATACCATAAATATCCTTTACATAGCTTAGAAATAGGCTTTGAGGGGTTCGGTGTGCTAAAATAAACTTTTGGGTCATTCAGGGACTAAAAGCGTCAAAAAGTGCACAAGTTTGCATTTTCGCGCATAACTTACGTTCTGAATACCTACGGACATCCAAAAATTTATGTAAGCAATAAAATATTTTATTTTAGTGTTTGGCATAAGAAAAATCCATTCGTCACGCCATTTGGATCGTTTTTCGCGCTTATGCGCATTCCGTCGTAATTAACCAAACATCGCAACCGTACGGCCAAACGAACCGACATCCGAGATGTTTTCAAGCAAATTTCATGTTCCCTATGTCTTAACATCATTTTGGAGCTTGAAATTGCGTTTGACGGGTGTTAGAAGTGCCGTTACGCAACGAAACAAGGTGCAGGGACCAAATCTGCCAATTCTGCATAGTTGTTGGCTTACGGACCGTAAGCCATGAACCTTACAGTACGTAAGGGGTCCCCAGCACACCAGAATCTTCCAGCCAACTGTTTACAGCTGTTACGCACTCCCAATCTCAATTCCACATGTTGATCTCTGATGGTGGGGGGCCAATTTGGGTTCCATAACATTTCTACAAGTGTACGGGTGAGATCAAAGCACGATATTCGAGAAACGATCCTAACGGTGGTCCATATCCTATAAATACCCAACCCATCACAACTCAAAACCCACTTGAAATCTGATTTTTCTCTAAGTTGGGGTGTCCTATTGTCACACCCTGGCTTTGCGAAAGCGTGGGTTTATTTGGTGTGACTTCTTAATACCATAGCTTAATCATAACAAAGCTATATGAAAATAAAACCATGCAGATCATCCATTGATTTAAGTTTGAAAAGTAAAATACCACAACATTATCTTAATGCGTTGACACATGCAACGGAAATTACAACCTAATAACATAAAAACATTGTTCGAAAGAGACAACCACAAACTTAAGATAGACGTAGTTTAATAACTGTGACTCGTCCAGGTAAAAGCCACAACCCCTAAACTTGGATGATCCCATAACTCTAACGCAGCGTGAAAACGTAGCATACCGTGTCAGATCCTTAGTTCCCTGAAATACATGTAAGTTGGAAAAATCAACAAAAATGTTGAGCGAGTTCATGTGTAAGTGAGTATGTAAAACCTTTGTAAGTATAAAATCCTGGTATGTAGCAAATAAGGAAAAAGAGATCACCATTGGGTTGCAAAGCCAATGATATGTGTGAAGTGCTGTAGGAAGACTCAAACCTAGCGGATTTTGCGTTGGGTACAAAGTCACCACCTGGTCCATTAGGCGGGCTCAGGGGTTGGGCTCGCTACACCCAGATAGATCTACCGCTTACGACCCTCGGTCCTACAATGAGGATTAATGGCCTCAAGTTGCGCCTACTCACTCACATGATCTGTACGTCCTAACCCTCCTTAAGCTAACCATACCATGTAAAAAGTATTCGTAATCATAGTAACATGTATTTCACCCCCGCAGTTTAAAAACTGAAAATAGTTAAGAGAAAAGGGGGACATGAACTCACTGAAGTGCGTCTCGAAAAAGTATCTCCCAAAGTAACCTGCTGCGCGACGACCTACACGTACTAACTTCTATTAGACGGATGGCCGTGCCTTGGCTTATGGTTTAATGTCTTTGGGAAATAGTTAGGCAACTATTTCGTAATTACTTTTCGTAATTATTTTGTAAATATATTCCTTCCCAAGGACGGGGGTTTTAATACATGTGCGTTCGTATAACTTCGAAATATATTATTAAGTCTCACTTAATGTAATATATTTTATTTCATTTGGCCAAAATACTTTATTCCCAAAATATAAATATTTTTCCCAAAAATATTATATTTTATTCCATATAATTTTCCAAAATAATATCCTTGTCAAAATACACACTTATGAGTATTTTCTGAAAATACGTAAGTTACGTTGTAAGGTTCGGATGGTATAAATAATACCGGTGTAACTTAAATATTTATTGTGAAGGCGTTCATAATATTCTGGAGCCGTGAATATTCAGTGTAGTCTAGTAATATTATTTTTACTCAAAAAAATAATATTTGTATAATTCACAAAATGATCATAAAAATTACACAAGTGCTATTATGGAAAATATATATTCTAAATATATATTTTAGCAAGTTTTATTTTGTGAAAATCCCACCTCCGACACTTGGTAATTTTGTAATAAAAATCATGGCGAACTTTGTTTGGGAAAACAAGTCGAAAATATATTCATAACACTTGTCGTAAAAATATTTCCCAAGTGTTATATTTCTGGAAAAATTTCGCCAGAGTTTCCTCTGTAACTGGAGGTGGCCACGCTTTCAAGCGTATCATTTTCTTTTATAAATTCAACCAACAATGTTCCCAACATCAACAAACAATATTTCAACACTAAACTAGTAAAAAATATACGTAAGTCGCAAACACATGAACTTGTGGGTTATGTAAAAGTGTGTAGTAACCTTCCGGTGTTTTTAGTAGATCTTTCTATTTTTATAAATGAAATCGGTTTCTTAAAAATCTTATTTTTAAAGAAAGTGTAAGTTTACAACTTCTTGTCAAAAATCTCAAAAATAATTCTTTGTTAAAACCTTTCGTTACACAAGTGTCTACACACTTGGTTGTTCACAAAAACACCTTTAGTTTAGGAAAGATCCGGTTTAAAACATGGTTTCGTCTTACGGTTTGTTCTTCGAAAATTCCACTTGTAGATCTTTAGATCTACTAGTTTAGAACTCCTTTTCATAAGAAAAATTGTTTTTACACAAGTTCATGTTAATGAGTAGTAGTGTTCGTCATCTAATCATTTTCACACTTAAACATACACTAGTTTATGTTCCATGAACATGACTTAGCCGGGTTAGATGACGATCCGAACTACTACTAGCAATCAACAACAATAAATAATCATAACAAAACTAGTTTCAAAAGTTTTACACTAACATTCATTCATTAACTACCATGTTTATTATTTTTAGTAGGCTTTAAATTTTGTTCGCTAGTGTTTATGATTTTCATCCGACAAATATCTTATTAACCACTTTAGAATAGATCAAGAAGGCGTTTAGAGTTACTTACTACTAGCTTGTGGCTAGGGAAGAAACTAGACCAAAAAACGGGTGGTTAATAGTGTTGTGGTGAGGTCCTCACGATTCCGTAAGCACCGAGCCTCCTTATATGTGATCCTTCACACTTGAATGTATATAAAATGCCAAGATAGAAATTGAAAGTGGGTGGTGGATGTGCGTATATGTTCGGCCAAGAGTGTTAAGTGAGGGAGAGAAGTCAATTTTTTTTTTTTGTAAAGTGGTGATGTATTGAATTAGTGATCTCACATGCAATTATAATATCCATCCTCCACCATTATCCATTAGGTTTTATGTTGTTTAGATTCTAAACAAAGTAAATAAAATAATCACCCAATGTAAAGGTGTGTCCCCTACATGGGAACCGAATGGTCAAGGGGGTGAGGAAATTAGTGGGATTTCAACTAATTTGGTCAAGTAATCTAGTTTGATTAGTTAGGGATTATGATTAGTTATTTGTGTGTTATAATTTATAACGGGGGTTAGGGTATTCGGGGACCCTAACTGGCTCAGAAAAGGAAAAATAATGTCAATGGCAATATTTTTATGTTCCGGGTATAGTCCGGTTGTTCGGTTGGATATTAATCCGTTAAAGTGCTAAATAAGCCTTTAAAGTGTCGTTAATATTATTTTTAGTGACACAATTTATTCCCGACACTTTGGAAAGTGTCTAGTAATATTTTTCTCATGTTTTGGCACTTTACTAGTTAAATGAATGCTGATTTTTTTTATTTAAAGTGCATAATTTTGTACTTAAAGTACGTTTTAGGCACATCCGGTCACTATAATTATCACCTAGTGACGCAGTTCTACAATCCTCATCTCCCTACACTCCCTACTAGTGTAGTAATATATTCCCGGCTCATAATGGCCTCAGAGACAATAACTGTCTGATGCTGGCTATGTCAGCATGTTTACTGGGTTATCCGTATAGTGTGCTCACTGTGCTTTTGTGCATCAAGGTTGTCACTAAGGTTTGTGTGAAAATAATAGAGTGACAGTATAAGATGTGATGCAAGAGTATGTATGTATCAGAAATCAGTAAGCAGTTTAATCATAACTGCAAGCAAGCACAGTAAATAAGCAATAATTAAATATTAATTAATTCGTACGGATACCTGGTTTGGTGAGGGTTGTCACATTCTCCCCCCGTTAGAAAAATTTCGACCCGAAATTTTAAGTTCTGCTTCTAGGTGCAGGGGTCTTAGGAAATAAATGGGGGTATTTCTCTTTCATTCGATCCTCACGTTCCCACGTGAATTCAGGCCCATGTTTTGCATTCCAACGGACTTTGACGAGTTTGACACTACTTCGGCGTGTTTTATTAACTTTCCAATCCGTGACCTCAACAGGTTCTTCAGTGAAGTGGAGCGTGTCGTCGATATGAACTTCGTCAGCAGGAATGATCACTGTTTCTTGTGTTGGACTCTTACTTAGATTTGATACATGGAATGTATCGTGAATACCATTGAGTTCAGCAGGTAGGTCCAGTTTATAGGCTACAAGCCCAATCCTTTGCAGAATTCTGAAAGGGCCAATGTAACGAGGATTCAACTTCCCACGCTTCCCGAAGCGTGCCACACCCTTCCAGGGTGAAACTTTCAATAAAACCATATCTCCAACTTGGAATTCCAAGGGTTTCCGTTTTGGATCCGCGTAGGCTTTCTGTCTTTCGCGAGCCGCTTCGATGCGTTTTCGAATCTGCGCAATCTTGTCTGTAGTCTCTTGGACTATTTCGGGGCCAACAAGCTGCCTATCACCTGCATCAGCCCAGCATAGTGGTGATAGACACTTGCATCCGTAAAGGGCTTCAAATGGCGCGGCTCCAATACTGGTGTGGTAGCTGTTGTTGTACGAAAACTCGACCAATGGTAAATGATTATCCCAGCTACCACCCAAATCCATTACACATGCTCTCAGCATATCCTCCAATGTCTGAATAGTTCGTTCACTTTGACCGTCAGTTTGCGGATGGAATGCAGTGCTCAGATTCAACTGTGAGCCAAAAGCTTCTTGGAAGGATTGCCAAATCCTTGATACAAATCTCCCATCTCTATCAGAGATGATCGAGAGAGGCACTCCATGACGTGCAATGATTTCTCGCATGTATATTTCCGCAAGTTTACTAGTGTTGTCTTTCTCTTTGATTGGCAAGAAATGTGCGGACTTTGTTAGGCGGTCGACTATTACCCAAATCATATTATGGCCTCTGGGCGTCCTTGGTAACTTCGTTACGAAATCCATTGAAATATGTTCCCATTTCCACTTGGGAATCTCAGGTTGTTGTAGAAGTTCTGAAGGCTTCTGGTATTCAGCTTTCACTTTAGCGCACGTTAAACACTTGTTAACGTAAACAACAACATCACCTTTCATTCTAGGCCACCAATAATAATCCTTAAGGTCCTGGTAAATCTTATCCGCTCCTGGATGGATAGAGTACCGTGATTTGTGTGCCTCATCAAAAATAACTTTTCTCAAACCACCAAACAGAGGAACCCAAATTCTTTTCATAAAACATAACGTTCCTTCCTCGTTTGGCACTAATTGCTTCTCCATCCCACGGAGATACTCATCTCCAATATTCCTTTCTTTCAAAGCTTCTCTCTGTGCAGCACGAATGCGTAGAAAGAGATCTGTCTGGACAATCATCTCCAAAGCCCTAACCCTTATGGGCTTGATCCGTTCTTTTCGACTTAGGGCATCGGCGACCACATTCGCCTTCCCTGGATGGTACTTTATCTCGCAGTCGTAATCGTTCAACAATTCGACCCAACGTCTTTGTCTCATATTCAACTCTTTCTGGTTGAATATGAGCTGTAAACTCTTGTGGTCTGTGAAAATTGTACACTTTGTACCATATAAATAATGTCTCCAGATTTTCAGCGCGAATACCACTGCGCCTAGCTCCAAATCATGCGTGGTATAGTTCTTTTCATGAACTTTCAATTGGCGTGAAGTGTAAGCTATAACTTTCTGGCGTTGCATCAACACGCAACCCAATCCTTGACGCGAAGCGTCACAATATACCACGAAATCGTCTGTACCTTCCGGTAGTGCTAAGATCGGCGCATTGCAGAGCTTATCCTTTAACAACTGAAACGCTTCCTGCAGTTTGATTCCCCAATCAAACTTCTTATCCTTTTGCGTGAGGAGTGTCAGTGGTTGAGCGATTTTTGAAAAATCCTCAATGAATCTTCGGTAGTAGCCAGCCAAACCTAAGAATTGTTGAATCTCGGTTGGCGTCTTTGGGATCTCCCAATACTTTATCGCCTCGATCTTTATGGGATCAACATGGATTCCAATTCCATTAACCACGTGTCCAAGAAACTGGACTTCGCATAGCCAAAACTCGCACTTAGAGAATTTGGCATACAAATGTTCCTTTTTCAGCAACTCCAAAATAGCTCTTAAGTGCTGTTCGTGTTCAGCCTTCTTCTTTGAATAAATCAAAATGTCGTCGATAAACACAATCACGAACTTATCCAAGTATGGCTTGCAAACTCTGTTCATTAGGTCCATGAAAACAGCAGGCGCGTTTGTCAACCCAAACGGCATAACTAGGAACTCGTAGTGTCGATAACGAGTTCTGAAGGCTGTCTTCGGGATACTCTCCTCTTGTATCCTTAGCTGATGGTACCCAGATCGAAGATCGATCTTAGAGTAAAAGCTTGAACCTTGGAGCTGATCGAATAAGTCATCGATCCTTGGCAGGGGATACCTATTCTTGATAGTCAACTTGTTCAACTCCCGGTAGTCAATGCACATACGAAAACTACCGTCCTTCTTCTTGACAAACAGGACCGGAGCTCCCCAAGGTTAGTAGCTTGGTCTGATGAATCCTTTATCCAATAGCTCCTGGAGTTGTGTCGACAACTCCTGCATTTTCGATGGCGCAAGTCTATACGGTGCCTTAGTTACAGGCGCGGCGCCTGGAACTAAGTCTATACGGAACTCCACTTGCCTCTGGGGTAGCAATCCTGGCAAGTCCTCAGGGAAGACTTCATGATATTCCCTTACGACAGGGATGTCTTCGATTTTTGGCTCAACAGCTTTCTTATCCACGATGTGTGCTAAGAATGCAACACATCCCTTCTGTAAACACTTTCGCGCTTTCAGGCAGTTGATGACTCTTAAAGGCGTATCACGCTTTTCACCATGAACCACAATCGTTTCACCATCTTCGGTTGGGATGCGAATGATCTTCTCGTGGCAGACAATTTCTGCCTTGTTACTTGATAACCAATCCATTCCTACTACCACGTCGAAGCTTCCCAACTTGACTGGTAGTAGATCCAAAGCAAACTCACGCTCTCCCAATTCGATTACACAACCTCTGACCACTTCATCAGCTTCTACTAACTTCCCATTAGCCAGTTCAATTGAGTAGGGAATATCTAATTTACTAGCGGCTAACCCGAGCATATTCTTAAACTCTAACGATACGAAGCTATAATCGGCACCAGTATCAAATAAAACGGATGTAAAGCGTTGGTTTATAGGGAACGTACCAGTAACAACATTGGGATCCTGGCGCGCTTCCCTAGCTTCGATATTGAAAACCCTTCCCCGTGCTTGGTTCAATTCTGGGCAGTTCCTCTTATAGTGCCCAATGTCACCACAGTTAAAACAACCAAGTCTTTGACCATTTCCACCTCCATTCCCAGCTTGATTGTTGTTTTGGTTACGATTCACAGCACCATCTTGATTCGCGTTGTTGCCTCGATTTCCATTCCCTCCGTTATTTCCTTGTGCACGATTTCCATTTCCACCCCGGTTATTGTTTCTATTTCCAAAACCTCCTTGGCTTCCCCGGCCAACAGTGGCCCAGCAAGTTTCCTTCGAGTGACCAACCTTTCCACATGCTTCACATACTTTTGGCCCACACCGGCCAGAATGGTGACGCTGGCAGGTGTTACACTTAGGATGGGTACCCATATACCCCTTTCCTTTCTTCCCACCACCGGTTGTAGCTTGAACCGGTGCGCTTGGTTCTCCTTTCCTGCCATCACTGCTTGTGCCTTGTTTGAAGTTCGAGAATTTTGTTTTGTTACCC
The DNA here is from genome assembly GCA_030545235.1 of Helianthus tuberosus. Classification (NCBI taxonomy): domain Eukaryota; kingdom Viridiplantae; phylum Streptophyta; class Magnoliopsida; order Asterales; family Asteraceae; genus Helianthus; species Helianthus tuberosus. The sequence continues at coordinate 98,853 of JARYGA010006975.1, forward strand.
CCGTACGACTCTACGTGAGTCTCCTTCTTCTTTTGCTCAACATCAAAAAACTTGTTTAGGCGGATAGCCTCCTCAGTAAGAGCCACGCTCAGATCAATTGCCTCAGTGATTGTTGCCGGCTTTGAAGAGGTCACCATACTTGTGATTTGAGAAGCTAAACCCCAAATGAAGCGCTCAATTCGCTTGAATTCCGGTGTCACCATATAAGGTACCATATGAGATAGGTCGTGGAATCTCTGAACGTACTCCGCGATTTTGGGACCCTCCATCCTCAAATGCCAAAACTCAGTCTCCAACCTTTGTATCTCAGCACGAGAACAATACTTCTTTCTCATCAACTCCTTTAACTCAGCCCAGTTCAATGCGTAAGCAGCAGCTTCACCAAGATTTTGCATTTGTAAGTTCCACAAGGACAGGGCTCCGTCCAAGAATAGCCCAGAAATGTAGGTAACTTGCTGGTCTGGAGCGCACTTGCTCATTCGGAGAACATAGTCTGTTTTTGCAGCCCATCTTACAAAAGCAACAGCATCTACAGTGCCGTCGAAGTTTACGGGCTTGCAGTCTAGGAACTGCTTGTAAGTGCACCCATGTGGTGGATTGTTATTGCCGTTATTGTTAGAATTACTTCCGCTAGTTCCTCCTTGTGAGGCTGCGTACTGTGCAATGGCGGCAACGATGATTTGTTGAAGTCCTGCCTCGTTGGCAGGCATGCGCGGATCGCGTTTTGGTGGCATCTTCTAAAAGATGGTTCACGTTGGTCAGGTGATAGTAAGTAAAGTGTACGTATGTAATATCAACACATAACATCTCATGTTATAAATAAATCACCCATATCGATAGCCTCTGTAATGGTTGAGGGCTTCTAGGTAGTAACCATGCCCCTGATCTGGGGTGCAAGTCCCCAAATGAATCGTTCAATCCTTTTGAACTCCGGTTTGACTAAGTAGGGGACGACCCTAGACAAGTCATGAGTTTGCTGGACGTATTCAGGAATCTCTGGTCCATCCATTTTCAATTCCAGATCTCCACCTCAAGCTTCTGGATTCCAGCCCTAGAATTGTATTTCTTCTCCATCATTCCTTTGAGCTCGTCCCAGCTCAGTGCATAAGCAGCATCTGTGCCAAGGGTCTGAACCTAAAGGTTCCATCATGAGAGTGTGTCATCTAGAAATAACCCCGAGGTATAGTTAACACTTTGTTGGGGCGAACCGTTACTCATTCTTAGAATGGAGTCAATCTTTTCGGACCAACAAACAAATGCAACGGCGCCTCCTGTTCCGTCAAAGTTCAAAGGCTTGTAGTTCAGGAACTGCTTATAGGTGCAGCCAGTTGGAGGGTTATTTCCAGTAATGCCATCGATGTGCTTAGAGCGGAGGGCTTCATGTCGTGCATTTGCCTGTGAGATGCGTTCTTGCAGCTCGACTTCTGTCCTTGGCAGTGTACTAGTGTCTGTGACACGTCTGGGTGGCATTCTCTTCTGTCGAAGTGGTATGAAGCGGGCTAGACAACATTTCAATTGTCTATGGGATACATAGCACCATAAGCCATCATGTAATCACCCAATTTTACACGTAAATATACTCAATGTATGAGTGGGGAAATAAATTTCTGAGCCTTCACATAGGCTTGCCAATTTGGCTTGTTGCTTGTAATAGAATGAACTCGAGGCTACATCGCCTCGCCTTGGTCATTCGTGTTTTAGTTATTTCCTGCTACATTGGTTTTCTTAGGCCTTTAGCTTTACTGGTGCGTATATTTTCCTTTAGATGGGGTTGTTCGTGTAGGGGTGTTAGAGAGTGTATCGTCTCTAATTCTTTCTGAATGATACTCCTCTTCACTTGCTTAAATGTCGTTTCCTCAAACGCCTCGTATGTAGGTAGAAGTGTTAGTCACGAAGTAGGCTAAGACAGGCTTCCTACTTTCTAACGTGCTAAAGCACTGATCTATGGATTGTTCTACCAGATGAAGGTGAGGACACCTATAGATAAATTTTGTGTGGTTTTCATTAGCTTGACCCGCAGAGTCCACCAGGATTTCTGTGCACTACAAGTCGTTATTACGTGGGCCCCTGTAATAATAAATTATCTTGCACAGTTACCCCAATTTTCTCTCGTCCAAGCAGATGATCAATCAAGGAGCAACAGCAGGTGCATCGGCATGAACAGGGTCATGCTCCAATGCGGGGTCAGGAGCAACGCCTGGCTCAGGGGCCACAACAGGCTCCGGATCGTCAAACTCCATCTCGAAATCAGCGGGATCAGCGAACATGGGATCAACGGGGTCAACAGGGTCCTCCATTGGCTGATCTAGGTGGATAAACTCAACCTCCTGGTCTGGATCATAACCAGGTGGAAAAACGGGGTCTGAATCATCATCAATGTCATGATCGATCGGAAAACTAGGGGCAGGTGCAGCGGACGATGCTCTATCAGGGTCTGTATCATGCGAATAGTGTTGCGCGCCCTGCGCGTGTGATGGTGCAGATGCCACAGACTCGAAAGAGTCTGGGACAGGTGAATGGATAGGTGCCTCCTCTGCAGGAGCATCTGCGAGAAGTAAGAGATCGCCAGCAGCTATGTGGGCCTCGCCCTCAAGGTCGTCCTCTAATGGATCCTCATCAAACCAGTCGACGTCGTCGTCAGCGACTACGTCAAGGGGCATGTCGATAACAGGATAAGCTGCAAGAGGTATAGGAGCTGGGATCACCGCAAGCGGAAAATCCCCAGTGATAGGGCCATCAGCGGGCTCAGCAACGGCATCGGGCAGCGCAAATGGCTGGAAATCATCAACGTCCGTGCTGGTGGTGTCCGAAGTATGCACCTCGTGCTCTGATGACACTCTGTCATCCGATACTATGGGCATGGGGTCAGTAGTGTCTGACTCTCCTGTGCCGGATGAGGGCATATCGTCTGTAATACACACACACATATGCACAAATAATCAATCATATAGTCAGATAAACATATTAGTCACCAATAAACAATCAAATAGTTCTCCTAGTCCCACTAGCCTCCCAGCCTCTCAGACTGAATCTCCTAGTCCCACTAGATAATTCTCTCAGCCTCCCAGACCGACTCCCTAGCCCCACTAGACAATTCTTTCAGCCTCCCAGACTGACTCCCTAGTCCCACTAGACAATTCTCTCAGCCTCCCAGACTGACTCCCTAGTCCCACTAGATAATTCTCTCAGCCTCCCAGATTGTGCCATAACTAACAAATAAAATGTGCTCAACATTTGGTTGTAAACACGTTTTGTGACCTGGATCTGGACTTAAGTGGTATGAAGTGTAAATATGTTTTCGTGAGAGCCCTAGTGATCATAGTCTAGACTCGAGAAAGAATCCTAGTTCGCTATGATCAGAGCTCTGATACCAAGCTGTCATACCATGGCTTTGCGGAAGCGTGGGTTTATTTGGTGTGACTTCTTAATACCATAGCTTAATCATAACAAAGCTATATGAAAATAAAACCATGCAGATCATCCATTGATTTAAGTTTGAAAAGTAAAATACCACAACATTGTCTTAATGCGTTGACACATGCAACGGAAATTGCAACCTAATAACATAAAACATTGTTCGAAAGACACAACCATAAACTTAAGATAGACGTAGTTTAAGAACTGTGACTCGTCCAGGTAAAAGCCATAACCCCTAAACTTGGATGATCCCATAACTCTAACGCAGCGTGAAAACGTAGCATACCGTGCCAGATCCTTAGTTCCCTGAAATACATGTAAGTTGGAAAAATCAACAAAAATGTTGAGCGAGTTCATGTGTAAGTGAGTATGTAAAACCTTTGTAAGTATAAAATCCTGGTATGTAGCAAATAAGGAAAAAGAGATCACCATTGGGTTGCAAAGCCAATGATATGTGTGAAGTGCCGTAGGAAGACTCAAACCTAGCGGATTTTGCGTTGGATACAAAGTCACCACCTGGTCCATTAGGCGGGCTCAGGGGTTGGGCTCGCTACACCCAGATAGATCTACCGCTTACGACCCTCGGTCCTACAATGAGGATTAATGGCCTCAAGTTGCGCCTACTCACTCACATGATCTGTACGTCCTAACCCTCCTTAAGCTCACCATACCATGTAAAAAGTATTCGTAATCATAGTAACATGTATTTCACCCCCGCAGTTCAAAAACTGAAAATAGTTAAGAGAAAAGGGGGACATGAACTCACTGAAGTGCGTCTCGAAAAAGTATCTCCCAAAGTAACCTGCTGCGCGACGACCTACACGTACTAACTTCTATTAGACGGATGGCCGTGCCTTGGCTTATGGTTTAATGTCTTTGGGAAATAGTTAGGCAACTATTTCGTAATTACTTTTCGTAATTATTTTGTAAATATATTCCTTCCCAATGATGGGGGTTTTAATATATGTGCGTTCGTATAACTTCGAAATATATTATTAAGTCTCACTTAATGTAATATATTTTATTTCATTTGCCCAAAATACTTTATTCCCAAAATATAAATATTTTTCCCAAAAATATTATATTTTATTCCATATAATTTTCCAAAATAATATCCTTGTCAAAATACACACTTATGAGTATTTTCTGAAAATACGTAAGTTACGTTGTAAGGTTCGGATGGTATAAATAATACCGGTGTAACTTAAATATTTATTGTGAAGGCGTTCATAATATTCTGGAGCCGTGAATATTCAGTGTAGTCTAGTAATATTATTTTTACTCAAAAAAATAATATTTGTATAATTCACAAAATGATCATAAAAATTACACAAGTGCTATTATGGAAAATATATATTCTAAATATATATTTTAGCAAGTTTTATTTTGTGAAAATCCCACCTCCGACACTTGGTAATTTTGTAATAAAAATCATGGCGAACTTTGTTTGGGAAAACAAGTCGAAAATATATTCATAACACTTGTCGTAAAAATATTTCCCAAGTGTTATATTTCTGGAAAAATTTCGCCAGAGTTTCCTCTGTAACTGGAGGTGGCCACGCTTTCAAGCGTATCATTTTCTTTTATAAATTCAACCAACAATGTTCCCAACATCAACAAACAATATTTCAACACTAAACTAGTAAAAAATATACGTAAGTCGCAAACACATGAACTTGTGGGTTATGTAAAAGTGTGTAGTAACCTTCCGGTGTTTTTAGTAGATCTTTCTATTTTTATAAATGAAATCGGTTTCTTAAAAATCTTATTTTTAAAGAAAGTGTAAGTTTACAACTTCTTGTCAAAAATCTCAAAAATAATTCTTTGTTAAAACCTTTCGTTACACAAGTGTCTACACACTTGGTAGTTCACAAAAACACCTTTAGATTAGGAAAGATCCGCTTTAAAACATGGTTTCGTCTTACGGTTGGTTCTTCGAAAATACCACTTGTAGATCTTTAGATCTACTAGTTTAGAACTCCTTTTCATAAGAAAAATTGTTTTTACACAAGTTCATGTTAATGAGTAGTAGTGTTCGTCATCTAATCATTTTCACACTTAAACATACACTAGTTCATGTTCCATGAACATGACTTAGCCGGGTTAGATGACGATCCGAACTACTACTAGCAATCAACAACAATAAATAATCATAACAAAACTAGTTTCAAAAGTTTTACACTAACATTCATTCATTAACCACCATGTTTATTATTTTTATTAGGCTTTAAATTTTGTTCGCTAGTGTTTATGATTTTCATCCGACAAATATCTTATTAACCACTTTAGAATAGATCAAGAAGGCGTTTAGAGTCACTTACTACTAGCTCGTGGCTAGGGAAGAAACTAGACGAAAAAACGGGTGGTTAATAGCGTTGTGGTGAGGTCCTCGCGATTCCGTAAGCACCGAGCCTCCTTATATGTGATCCTTCACACTTGAATGTATATAAAATGCCAAGATAGAAATTGAAAGTGGGTGGTGGATGTGTGTATATGTTCGGCCGAGAGTGTTAAGTGAGGGAGAGAAGTCAATTTTTTTTTGTAAAGTGGTGATGTATTGAATTAGTGATCTCACATGCAATTATAATATCCATCCTCCACCATTATCCATTAGGTTTTATGTTGTTTAGATTCTAAACAAAGTAAATAAAATAATCACCCAATGTAAAGGTGTGTCCCCTACATGGGAACCGAATGGTCAAGGGGGTGAGGAAATTAGTGGGATTTCAACTAGTTTGGTCAAGTAATCTAGTTTGATTAGTTCGGGATTATGATTAGTTATTTGTGTGTTATAATTTACAACGGGGGTTAGGGTATTCCGGGTATAGTCCGGCTGTTCGGTTGGATATTAATCCGTTAAAGTGCTAAATAAGCCTTTAAAGTGTCGTTAATATTATTTTTTGTGACACAATTTATTCCCGACACTTTGGAAAGTGTCTAGTAATATTTTTCTCATGTTTTGGCACTTTACTAGTTAAATGAATGTTGAATTTTTTTTATTTAAAGTGCAGAATTTTGTACTTAAAGTACGTTTTAGGCACATCCGGTCACTATAATTATCACCTAGTGACGCAGTTCTACATCCCTCACCTCCCTACACTCCCTACTAGTGTAGTAATCTATTCCCGGCTCATAATGGCCTCAGAGACAGTAACTGTCTGATGCTGGCTATGTCAGCATGTTTACTGGGTTATCCATATAGTGTGCTCACTGTGCTTTTGTGCATCAAGGTTGTCACTAAGGTTTGTGTGAAAATAATAGAGTGACAGTATAAGATGTGTTGCAAGAGTATGTATGTATCAGAAATCAGTAAGCAGTTTAATCACAGCTGCAAGCAAGCACAGTAAATAAGCAATAATTAAATATTAATTAATTCATACGGATACCTGGTTTGGTGAGGGTTGTCACACCTATCACTTCATAGCTGAGAAATATTTGGAAATCAAAGCTTTCGGGGACCCTTTATGCCGTTTGATTTCCGTGATCTCTAGCATTGTTTGGTTGTTACTCAAGGACTACTAAGCAATCTCAAGTGAGTACATAGACCCCTCTTTTACTGTTTTCAAACTGTTTTGGGGTGAAACACATGTGCCTACTTGTTACTTTCTTGCTTTTCCATGTTTTCATATCACATACTTGCTATGTTCATTAGTACACTATTAGTACATTATTTTACATTACATCGCATGCTATGTATGTCCATTGTGTGCATACTTAGTACATTGTTTTACATTACATTACATTTCATGCTATGTATGTCCATTGTGTGCATACTTAGTACATTGTTTTACATTACATATCATGCTATGTATGTCCTTTATGTGCATACTTAGTACATTGTTTTACATTACATCTCATGCTATGTATGTCCATTGTGTGCATACTTAGTACATTGTTTTACATTACATCTCATGCTATGTATGTCCACATTGTGCATACTTAGTACATTGTTTTACATTACATTTCATGCTATGTATGTCCATTGTGTGCATACTTAGTACATTGTTTTACATTACATTTTGTTGCATATGCTCATCCAGCATATGAACACATTATATTACATTATGTGAACATTTGTATCTATTGAACCATGTGAACCATTTGACAATAGACATTTGACTATACCTAAACATTTCTACAATTGTTAAACATTACATCTTGATGGTTTGGTTTTAGTAAGTGATTTAAGTAACGAGACGTGTGTAATATGATACAAGCATGGTGGACACGCCGCTGGTACTTCCTATATATAAGTGTTTGTATGGTATTACATATCGTAGCGTTATTTGAATCATTTCAATTTGAGACATATAACATTTTATACAAATAACATACTTTTCACAAGACATTGTTTTACAAACAACTTATCTTATACAAACTCATTTTACATGGTTATTCATTTAACCATACATTATTCTCTTATTTATACATATCATCTAAACTTATTGTTTTCAAACAATTTACAAAACAAATCAATTTACAAGGTTCATGACTAAACTTTATTAAACATTTTCTTAAACTTACAAGTCATGAATCCTATTTTCACAAAACCTATGTATCTCACAGGCATTTTTATGCTGACGTACCTATTTTCACATGTGTTTTTAGGAGTTGATGCATAGGACTTATCGAGACATACTTAGGCGGACCTGTGCCTTAGTGACTTAAAATGAGACAAGAACTAGTTAATTATTGTTATGTACTCTTTGTTTCTTGTTTAAAACAATGTAACTCTCTTATTTGATTAATAAAACGAAACTTTAATTTCCATGGTTGTGAAACAATTAATTCTGTTACAACACTCCCCGACGTTTCCGCCACGTTTCGTTGTCTCACGTGGTCGGGGTGTGACAGAAAAGATGGTATCAGAGCCAATGGTTACAGGGAATTAGGTTATTACTAATGCTTTGACCTAGTCTATAACCTTCCTAGGACCCTAACGCGAGTTTACTTGCGTTTAGTCATAAAACAATACCGTCACCTATCCTTAGGCGACGACCACAACAAGAACATAAATTTCAAAACCGCTTTGAAAACTAATCATCTGTTCTAGGATGATTGATTACTAGGTTTTAAACCCTCTGTTATAAGGTTTTGAACCCCTTTGAATTTTAAAAACTCTCGTCAAAGTTTTGGGGTCCTAAATAGTGTGAACACGTGCAAACTGGAAGAGTGAATGCCTGTACCCTGGGTTTTCTGTCTAAGGCTAGAGTGTTCGTACAAATCCACATAATCGGACCAGTCACTCTTACCTGGGAACTCCTGGGGTGAGTGTCCACTTATAAGCGAGCATGTCTTCGCGATACATTATGAGGATCTAATTGCTTTGATTCAGCCTTTGTGTTGGGATTGAACCCTACCAGAGGAACAGATAATGTAAAGCCAAAACCAGGTCACAACAGTGGATTCATAATAAGCAGCAGTTTACATTAAGCTTTCCCCTTGAAAGTGATTTATAACAACTGATGGTCTTTATCCGCTGTTCAGATACAACTACTGCTGGTCTTTCAACTGCTGATTAAAACCCTGAAGTATCCAACACTGCTGGTCCTATCTACTGACGATAAAGCACTGCCCAGTCAAGGACTGATCAACCTTGAGTAAAGCACTGACATAAAGGGAGAGCAGTTGTTTAGTAAATTGTTTGTTTTATGTATAGTCAGTGGTTAGGTTAGCAGTGTTTGTGTAAGGACAGTAGATACAGGTTGTTAGGCTGTTAGACGTCGCTTTCATGGTGACGTCAGCTGAGATACCTCAGTGGTTTGGTTTGCCTATAAATGTATCAGTACCCTGTACTGTTACATTTGATTGACTGAGCGAGTTCTTCTCCTCATGTCTAATCCTTTCATCTTGTGTGCAACCAACCTTGGGGCATCAGGCTGAGGGGGAGTTTAGTTTGTAAGCATATCTGTAATCTTTTGCTTTGATTTGTAAATCTTTTGACTTTATGAGAAGCAATTGTTTATCAAACTATTTTCTCCATTTGATTGTGTTTACAAAGTTTGTTTTCATTTCCGCTGCACTTTACATGTTTTCATGTTTACAAATCATTCTAAACATACAAACAAACACAATCATGAGAGCCTCCGATCCTAACAATTGGTATCAGAGCCTGGACAGTCAAATTCGATCTAACAATTAATTTGACATAACAGTTCGGCTCAAAATTTCATTGATACTAAGGTTGATTGTATTTCTGTTGAAAAACAGAGTACCGAATAAATCATGTTTAAAGTGGTTAATCAAAAACTCTGTAAATCAACCAAGATATCATATGACACACAAATTTCACACAACAAGTGATATCATGCAAAAGTCACCCATAGCTTTCAGATTGTTTTATATTTTTCAATATTGATTTCAAGTGTTGTTTTGATATTGGTGATGTTTTCATTAAATACTAAAGTATGAACCTCAGATTAACAAAACCTATGATTCATAAAACATTGATGTCTTGTTAACTCAAAAAGAGGGAATTAAAACTTTAGTCATTCAGATCTTATGTGTTAAAAACAGGTTGAGTCCCTCAAAAGGACAAAATCAACTTTGTTAAAATACATTGAGGAAATTCACAAAAACTCAGAAGGTTGTTTATCTCAAAACTTTTGAAGTCAAAAGAAAAGAGTATAAACATAAAACACTTATGAGTCAAAGTTTAGGGTAATAATGGTAATTAAGCAACTATGTGCATTTATCTGTTCAGAAAAAGGTTTTGATTCCAGTAAATGAACTCCAAAGAGGACTAGACAAATGTTCAAAATTTTTCTCCATGTGTCCTCAGGTTTGCAATCAACTGACAAAGAAAATGGTTCCAAACAGTGTTCAAAATGTATCCAAAAGTTTCCTACCACTGTTGTCAAACCACTGACCATTTTCAAAAACTTGTGAATGATATGATTATATACTCTATTGAAATTATACCAGATCCTTTTTTGATACTATTCTCAGAAAATCCTTTAACTATTTTTTGTTGTTCAAAGGATTTTCTCAAATAACCAGGATATATTATTCATTTTTTTTTGGAATAATATATTTGGAACTTATGCTTGTTTTTGTTGGCAATAGTTTCAGCTCCTGTCAGGATGTAATAACTTTTTTTTTATGGTATTAGTGTCCTCATAAATGGGTCAAAAGGAAATGGTACATATGCCATGATCATGTCATACTCAGGTTTGCTCCTAAATTTTTATCAAAGGTTGATTGCAAACTGTGCTTAAATTACTAGGGTACTCATGTGTTAATTGAATATTAAACGAAAATGAGTTGCCTTAGCAAAAAGTTTTCATCATCTGGGGTACTAAACCACTGTCTTTCAAAATTGACATGTGGCAAAACCTTGAATGAAAATCTTCAAAACTGTTGCTGAAACACCTGTCCTTCAGAATTGTACCATTTACCCTAACCACTGTTTTGTTCCAACGTCTGATCTCTAAACACTGTCCACTGCTGAAAGTTAACCACTGATCCCTCATTTTCTTGAAAAGCACTGATGCTCAAAATCAGTGTCTTATCCACTGATATGCTATCCACTGATAGTAAAAATCATCCACTGCCCATAATTTTTACCGTTGTAACCACTGATGCTTGATACGTCAGTGGCCCTTAAAACAACTGTTCTCCATACTTCATCCACTTCATCAGTGTTTGACACGTGGTCAGTTTTTAGCCCTCAGATCTTAATAACCGCTGCCACATCAGCGATCATTTTTTAAATAAAACCCTGCCCTAAACCCCAAACAGGGTTTTACACTGTCGAATTGAATTCCAAAATTCTCTTCTCATAGCAGTTTCCAACCCTTCTTCTCAAAATCTCCAAAATCCTCTTTCGTTCTTCTCCGCAAAAATGACAAAATCAAAATCAAAACCTAAATCACCATCACCTTCCAAAGAGGTCGCTCAAACGGCCGAAGAACCCATCGAAATACCATTCAAACAATCTCACAACTATCTGGGTTTACTCACAAAACCTACTGATAATCACACCTTTGACACCATCATTGATACATTATCTGCATCAAAGTACAAAACTTTGTTGACAGCAAATGCTCCCATCTATCTGCAAACCCAGAGAGAGTTTTGGAAAAAGGTGTCGCTTGAAAAACAAGACGGAAAAGTCATAGCCATTAACTCCTCAATACAGAGTAAAGCAGTTCAAATAACCCCACAGTCGATCTCCGAAGTCTTTAATCTCAACGATCAGGAAGGTAAACTCTCTTTTGAGAAAGTCGAGATGAAAACTGATTTCGTAAAAAGGGGGTATGCAGAACAATCAAAGGTTGATACCTTACAAAAAGGTTATTTTCCTTCTGCTCCAAGATTTTTATTTCACACACTTTTGATGTGTGTTTCAAATAAAACAACATCATTTAATGAAATACCATTGAAGATTCAATGCCTGGGGTATGCCATTTTGAATAACAAAGATTACAACTATTCCCAGGAAATCTTCAATGACTTAGTGAAAAATGTTGACAACAAAGCATTTTTACTTTTTCCAAGATTTTTGAGTTATTACTTTAAACAAAAATTTGTAAAGGAAAATGAAAATTTGCCAAAACAAGGTGTTCATTGTCAAATAAAAAGCTTAACAAAAGAAACATTTTCAAGGATGATGGCACCAATAAAAACAAAAGCAGGGGTACCTGAGCAGATTTTAGCGGTTACAACTGCTCCTCAGGTATCAGCTGCTGAGCCCACTGCTCCAGGTGATCATAGCAGCACAACCACTGCTTTGAAACCCACACCTGACATAACCAAAAAGACCAAAAGAAAAACATCCAGAAAACCCACCAAACCCAAAACAAAGGCAACTCTGGAAGATGAGATCCCAGAGGAAATGCCTGTGACAACACAAAAGTCACCACAAACCACTGCTGCTACTTCCTCACAGCAGTTGGAAGAAAGATCTCAACCCATGCCTAAAACTCCTCCTGCATCCTCACAAAAGGATCAGGTTGTAAGCACAGGGACACCACAATATGAAGCTCTGAATCCACTTGGATCCATCTTCCTCAGTCCTGATCCCAAGGACATGTCTCTTTCAACTCCCATCCCCTCACCAATAATAATGCCACAATCCATGCTACCTTTGTTGCATGCAGCTGCTATAGCTCAGACACATACCAGTTCCTCTCTATCACCTGTCACTGAGAGTATACCCCCACAGGTGACTGGGTCTGATGCTACTACTCCTGCTATCCCAGCAACAATTGAGGAGGTTACACCCCCTGAGTTACAAGTAACTCTCGGTGGTAGTTCAAGTGGAGCAGCAACTACAACTGGTGGATCAACAGGTCTCAGTTGGCTAGTTGTTTCATAAATCAGACTCCCTTGAAGGCAATTTCTTCAATAGCACCAATGTTAACCACTAGTGAGCTTATTTTGACCACTAGTAACATCAAAGGTTTATCAAGTGCTGAAGAAAGAAGTCCCCAGTACCAAGAACAAGGGGCATCAATGGGTGATTTTTGGGACTCTGTTCCTAAGACACATATTGATATAACCACTGCTGGTGGGGATTCAGATGATCCTACTAAAGTAGGTGATGATTCAAGATATCAGGAATTGACGGGCAGAGTTGACAAACTTGAAGAATCAGTTGCTGAAATAAAGGAGATGGTGCAAGAGATTTTAAAAGCTCAGAAAGCACAAGCCACTGATGTTCCTGCTCAAGCATCTGCATAACATGCATTTGCTGAAAATGAGCTTTGGAATACTTTTCAACCCATGCTTGAAGCACAGCAACTTATGGCTGACAAAAAGCATGCTATTCAAGTACAAATGCTGACCAACATGGTTGAATCAAGATTTAAAGACACTCAAGCAGATATCAAGGCTATAAAGGCTAGCATTCAAAGTGCCTCTGGCAAAGTTCCTTCTTCCATACCATTTCTTGTAAACCCCCCTTCAGATAATGCCAAAAAGGGGGAGAATAACAAGCTGTTGGGAAAAATGAATAGGATGGGAATAGAACATGGCCTTCATATTGTGCCTGAAAAAGAAAAAGAAAAACAGGTCTCAAAACCTATTAGCCAAACAGCTGATACAGCAGCAGTTACAAAAACCGCTGTCAGTAGCCAAACAGCTGCCATGTCATCAACACACACACTTTCAACACACACCACTCTACCACACACCACCACAACTACTGCTCTACCACCATCATCCACAATTACACCATCATTACTGCCTCCTGCCATAAAGCAGAAGACAGCAGATGTTACAACATCTGCTGTAATGACAACAGTGATTGAAACACCAGTTGTTTCAACCACTGTCAGTCAATCACTGTCACAAACCACTGATCCACCCAAAACATCATCAGCCTTTCCTACATTAAAAAGGAGAAGGATTTTCACCCCTGATGATGAGTCACCACCTTCATCACCACCCTCAAAAACTACCTCACCTCTTTCATCCCCTGCTCAAAAGCAGAAGACATCTGCTGACATATCAGCAGTTGTAATGACAACAGATGTTGAGACACCAGTTGTTTCAACAGCTGTTAGTCAGTCATCTTCCACTGTTCCCACCAATCTTACATCACAACCTCCTAAGCTTCACAAACGAAAAAGAGAAACAACTCAGGATACTGATGAAAAGTATGATCCTGTTGCTGCTAAGTATCCACTGGAATTAGAAGCTGTGAAAAATGAGATGAAACAATTTTATACTAAAGATGATCCTTCAAAAAGGAAATTTCCTTCTCTCATAGGTTTCATAATTCCAGAAAACATGGATAAATATCTTGAAATGAAAGTAAGACAAGCAAGGATAAGAGCCAGAATTGAATGCAAGAATCAAGGCGATGAAGCCATTTTGAAAAGAAGAGAATTCCTGCTCAACAAGGTTAAGCAAATAAAAGAATATGCAAGTGATCTGAACATGGAAATGTCAAGTCTATCTCCTAAAGCAGATCAACGAAATGAATTGAGGAAGGAATATCTTGCATACATAATGAAAGAGAAGTTCTATCATGCTGAAGAAACAGAATTCAAAGATTGGCCAATAGTTGCATTAAAGCATGAGGCAAAAAGAATTGAAAAGGTTAAAAATGATCCAAGTAAGAAGAAGACAGCTCCAAATTGGAATAAATACAGGAAGCTCATAGCTGATCTTATTTCTGAATACAAGAGAAAGAAGCAGGAGTTGGTAGATGCAAGAGTGGATTCTGCAAGTGCCATAGCAAAATGGACCAAGCAGCAAACAGACGAAGCTTATGAAAGACTTAAGAAAAGGAGGGACACTCCTAAAAAGTCTGACTACAAAAAGCTAAAGGAACAGGTCAAGACTTTTGAAACGCAGATCAGCAAAGCAGAAGCCTTTGTTACAAGGTTGAGAAAAGAAAGGAAGGAAATGCTGACTGTTGGAGAAGAAAGGCATAAAGAAGATGATCTGATTAAAGAAGCTACCATGAAATTGGCTTCAGATAAAGAAAACTTAGCAAAACTACAAGACCTTACCAAAAGGGTCAAAGTAGTAAGCAAACCATCATCAGCAGGTATCACAGACAGTGAGCTTGATCAACAACAGAAACAAGAGCTGCTTGACAAAGAAGTTGCAGAAGATATAGCTGCAGCAAACAAAGTCATAGAAGAAGCTTTTAAAAGAATGTCTGAAGTTCAAGATACTGCTTTACAGTTTTTCTCAAGGCCAAATGCATCCAGCTCATCAGGAAATAAATCTCTCCCAAGAAACCCATTTGGTTTAAAAATACTAAAGTGGCTCTCTGATCAAAAGACCCATGTATTGACTCTGGTCAGAACCAATGGAGAAGTGAGGCATATATCAAGGAATCAAGCACTAGGCCTGGGTGTTGAAGATCAACTAGATCTCCTTGAGCTTACACTGTGCAGGGATGAAGATGACACAAGTTCCAAGGAATTTGAAGAAGAATTTAAAAGACATGCAAGGGAACTTCTGATGAGGAATAAAGATCCAGAATAATGACAGGTTTTGGCATTATCTGTTCCAGGGGGAGATTGTTGGGATTGAACCCTACCAGAGGAGCAGATAATGTAAAGCCAAAACCAGGTCACAACAGTGGATTCATAATAAGCAGCAGTTTACATTAAGCTTTCCCCTTGAAAGTGATTTATAACAACTGATGGTCTTTATCCGCTGTTCAGATACAACTACTGCTGGTCTTTCAACTGCTGATCAAAACCCTGAAGTATCCAACACTACTGGTCATATCTACTGATGATAAAGCACTGCCCAGTCAAGGACTGATCAACCTTGAGTAAAGCACTGACATAAAGGGATAGCAGCTGTTTAGTAAATTGTTTGTTTTATGTATAGTCAGTGGTTAGGTTAGCAGTGTTTGTGTAAGGACAGTAGATACAGGTTGTTAGGCTGTTAGACGTCGCTTTCATGGTGACGTCAGCTGAGATACCTCAGTGGTTTGGTTTTCCTATAAATGTATCAGTACCCTGTACTGTTACATTTGATTGACTGACCGAGTTCTTCTCCTCATGTCTAATCCATTCATCTTGTGTGCAACCAACCTTGGGGCATCAGGCTGAGGGGGAGTTTAGTTTGTAAGCATATCTGTAATCTTTTGCTTTGATTTGTAAATCTTTTGACTTTATGAGAAGCAATTGTTTATCAAACTATTTTCTCCATTTGATTGTGTTTACAAAGTTTGTTTTCATTTCCGCTGCACTTTACATGTTTTCATGTTTACAAATCATTCTAAACATACAAACAAACACAATCATGAGAGCCTCCGATCCTAACACTTTGTGTGTCGTTTGTTTGCTTCGTGGTTCAAACAAATGACCATCACCCATGATTTTGGTCGGTAATTGTAACATCCTATTCTTACCCAATGCCATTTCATTTGTTTTCTCTCTTGTTTCCCCTTTTAGAATGCCTCCATGACGCGAAAATCAGGTATCTATTGAAGAGCTGGCAGCTGTCATTAGGCCGCAATTGACTGCTGCAATCCCGAACATCGTTGCTCAATGTAACCAAGCCCTCAACAACAATAATGCCCCTTGCAACTTCAAGACGTTCAACTCGGCTAAGCCATCAAAGTTTTCTGGGTCTCAAGGAGCGACTGCACTTCTGCAATGGTTCGAGAGTTTAGAGAGCACCTTTAGACATGTTCAATGTCCAAACGAGCGAAATGTAGATTTCGCATCTAGTGTCTTTGAGAAACGAGCTTTGACGTGGTGGAACGGTGTGATGAGAGATAGGGGTGCCGAAGTGGCACTGGCTCAAACGTGGGAAGAACTTCGAGCACTGATGATGAAGGAATTTTGTCCTCGTCACGAGATCAGAGCCTTGGAAAGGGAATTCGACGATCTTAAGCAAGACAACGGTGAACATCGAGCATACACTGATCGATATGAGGAGCTGAGCCTGTTGTGTCCTACCATGGTTATGCCTTTGGATAAGGCGATCGAAAAATACATTGATGGTCTCCCTAACTCAGTTCAGGACATTGTTACTGGTAGTAACCCCACTACAGTTAGGCAGGCCATTGAGCTATCTGCAACCTTGACTGAATCTCAAATCAGGAAAGGTAAACTTTTTCAAAAAAGTGACAAGAAACCAATTGAGGAATCAAAGACCATGGATGAACAGACTGAATCCCCTAAGAGGTCAAAGAAGCGAAAAGCTTCTCAGAACTTCGCCATGGTTACTCACAATGGTCAAGCCATCCCCAACCAACCAGCTCAACCCCCTGCTAGGAAGCCATACAATGGAACTTCACCCTTGTACAACCAATGTAACCTTCATCATCATGCTAGTGTGAAGTGCCGCGAATGCCAAATTTGTGGACGTAAAGGTCATACAGCAAAAGTTTGCCGAGCAGCAGTTGCACCAAATCAAGCTGACAACAATCCTGCTCAAGCTCGCTTTCCACCAGGTTCTTGCTACAATTGTGGCGAGAGGGGTCATTTCCGAAGAAATTGCCCAAAGCTTGCTAATGCAAATCCAGCAAATGGATGAGCATCTGACCGACTAGAAGACAACACCCTTTAGAAATATTCACGTCTTATGTATTATTTTCTTTTGTTGTCAAGGTCCATGAAACAGTTGTTATCATTGTTTATAAATAAATCTTTTATTTACATTGCAATGTATTTATGTGGTTGTATGTATAAACAACATATCCCCTACAATACCGACAATCAAGGAATCGTATTCCTTGAAAAGCAAACTACCCCCCAAAATTTTTCTATTTTATGATCTCTTGCGTTTTCCACGAAATTCCTAAGTACCCGTTTCTTCCAAGGAAACAAAGTACAAGGCGCAAGTTACAACACTGGACGAATACCCAAAGTACCACTATAAATCCTTAATAGGGTACCTAAGGGTATTTCCGTAAATCCTAAAAATGTTGTGTTCCTTAATTCGAATATTACGTTTCTTTGAAAACAAAATCGATTTTTTGGGAGATCTTCCTATCTTTTCAGATAGATCCCAGAGGACATTGAAGTCCATCGACTGGTTTCCTGGCGTACCTAGAATATCCATATTCAATCAATAGCAAGTTAATAACAAATTAATAATCAAGTTAAACAATTATGTGATTAAGTGCTTATGTGTTCCCTTTTATGTTTTTGTGTGATCCAAATTTTGTTATCCAAATCCTTGTAGAATCTTCCATATCTTCGTATAAGGGATTCATAGTAGGATACCCAAAGGTACTACCTAAAATCCTTAACGGACTTCTACGTTGTAGTTAAGTCCCTTGGATTATAAAGTACTATTCCATACTTAGACCCCGTGAGTGGTCTAGTTAAACAGATCGATCCAAAAATCTGGTTAGGAACATCATGTGATGATATAGCTGAAAGGACTCCTTGGTGGCCTAATTAAAAGGATCATTAGTCGATCTAATTAAAAGGACCCTATGGTAGTATAGTCACACTCATCACAGGTTTGATTTTCCTCCCCTAAACATTACAAGACAAACTGTGCGGACTATGCAAGGAATTACGTAATTATGGATGCATACATAATTACGGAATTCAGTGCACAGAAACCACAACGAGTTTTGTCATGTGTCTAGAGTTGACTCGGTTCATTTGCATTTCTGAAGAAATTGTGGAAAATGACTCATTCCGTTCATTTTCGTTTCTGAAGAAATTGTGGAAAATGACTCATTCCGTTTGTTTTGGTCAAAAATTACCTAAGCAATTTAGTGATCAAATTAGTTAAGTGAAGTAGTGTGCTAGAAATATGTATGAAAAATGTGTTAACAATATTTGATATAAAAACAGTTTCAGGATACAGCTCAGGATATAAAGCTGTGTCTATGATCAAACAATGAGCAAAAAAGTAAAGGTTGACACGTGATGTACGAGGAAAGCCCTTGATCAATCTAGATCGCCGGCATAAAACCTCAGGAGCTGACAATTGCAGCTGCCTCGTTCTTCTATTGCTTCAAATAACAGGATACAGTGCAGGATGTGGTGCGGATCGACTATGTGTTACAATGTAATTTGAGTACAAGTGTTGTGTGTAGTGTTTGAAATGAACTAGAGAGGAAGTGTTCGAGAGTGTAAGTGTGAAATTGTGTGCCTTAAACTGATCCGCCCTCATCTATTTATAGTAAAGATAATGTAATAAACTATCCTAAACTTCCGGGATCCAGCGAATATTCCCACTCGAACGTTGAGGACCAAGTCTTTCGGGTTCAACGGCTTCCTCATAACAAATACGCCCGAGTCTTAAGGAGAAGAAGTCCTGATGACCGTTAGTAACTTACAGTCATTAACCTGCACGTGTTTAATTCACTCAACCTTAGGATATCGCCCGGGATGTTAGCAATATCCCCGTCCAGTATCCTGGTCACAAATAAACAATTGAAAGCGGGATATTAGTCAGGATATGTATACTCAGAAAATGACCCATAACAATTGTCCCCAAATATATCGGTTGGTATACCAATCCAACGGATATATTTTAAAAGTTTTATTACACCAATTAAGGCAATCAATGTGACGAAACCCCTGAAATGACAATGTGCAACTTCCAAGGCATTATTTACTCTTTACCCCCTACATTTAGCCTATATTAACCGAGGGACTTCACATTATGGTTATCTTTATCTTCAAGAGAATATCAGGTACTTTCTCCCTCTCTCTTATCTATTTCCATTGTTCATATTTCCTTCTCTCCGACTGTTATCCTTCATGGCGACCCGCACTAGATCGCAAATGGCGGATTCTGATTCTCCCTTCCATAAACAAAATTTTCTTCAAAAACCTTCAAAAGAGGTGTGTTCTTTTGATAATTCCGACATCGCAGCCCAACGAGCATCCGGTGCTTTTCCCGCCGGAACAATCTTCCGTCCATTCGACCGAGAGGTCCGATCGGACTTTTGTTCCGACGACTGGGTTTGCTTTTTTGCATATCCTTTTTCATTAGGGCTTCGATATCCATTTTCTTCCTTCATTTCTCGCTTCTTTGAGCTTACCGGTCTTAGTTTTGCCCAAACCATGCCCATGGTTTGGCGCGTGTTAATCACCCTGGAGCAGATTAAGGCTCATCATATGCCTGATCTATGCATCGAAGACCTTCCGATGGCCTACCGTCTAAGGTCACATGGTTACAGCCGGTTTCTCCTTTTTTCCATTTCCAGCGACCCTCTCATTCTTAAGGCCACTAAGAATGAGGATAAATGGACAAGAAAATTCTTCTTTGTGAAAAGAGACTCCATTGATAAGGGTTTTGACCTCCCTAAAAGATGGTTGACTTCTGGTAGGACTTAGGGTTTTAGGACTATCCCCAATCATATCCCGAACCTCAATCCTGAACCAATATCCTGATGTGTTTATTCTCTTTCTTGCAGCAAACTTCAAGGAACTAGCTCCCCCTAGTGCTAAATCAGAAGGAAGAATAAAAGAGATCTACAAGCTTCCAGAGGGTGAAAGAACCTTTAACCTGTTACTCACAAGCTCCAGTCAGAGATCAAGCTCCAACATGTCTGGTAAGCATATTTTCAAGAATTATCTTCATATTAAATTGATTATTATTTTATTGTATAGTAATATAACAAGTTTAAAACATCTTCCCTCGTGCAGTGCCAGTTATTAACCTCGAAGGCTTCCAACTCGATGAGCTGGACAGTTATTCCAGCCTTGAACCTGTCAAGCAAGAATCTAACCCGAAATCATCCGTTACACCAAAACTCACCAGTTCAAAGACCTCCGCTGTTCCCAAAGCTCCCCCAGCATCCCGGACCCGGGCCTCCAGCTCCCGGAAAAGAAAGGAAGTCGAACCCTCTGCTCCACCCCATGTATTCCCATTCGAGAACCACGGGTTCGCAGAATCCAGCACATTTATGACCGGCTTCCTTAACCAGGTTAATATCCTGACCTGTATCCTGCATCATATGCTTAATAGAAATGTTCATTTAGAATAATGCCTGTTTTATTACCTTGCAGGGCCTTGAACGCCTGGTCTTCCTTTACGAGGACGCATGTGGCTCCAACGTCATGCTTGAAAGCCAGCTGAAAAAGGCCAAGGCCACCATTGCAGATCAAGCAGCAATTGCCACCGCTAAATCGGAACACTATGAAGCTAAGTATAAGGCTATGACTCAGGATCACCAAGCCGCCATCCAAAAGATCACCCAAGAGGCTCAAGCCAAGTCTGACGCAGTCCAACTCCAACACGAGCAGGCCATGGCTTCATACCGAGAGAGCCTCAAGAATTCCGTCGTGATCTCCCTTCTCCAGGCCAGGCTGAAAATGGCTTACGAGGCGATGGCTTCGGGTTTGCAATGCCCTTCTTGGAACATCAAGGTCTGGGAGGCGAAGTTAAGAGATCTTGGGGGAAATCCTGTGGAGCCTCCTGCCAAATCTGCTGTGGAAGAGTCCGCCAAAGCAATGGATGCTAGCGCTTCAAAGGATGTTTCTGAGAATGCTGGGGCAAATGCTGGGAAGAATGCTGGTAAAAAGGATGCTGTTGCAGATGCTGAGAAGAATCCCGAGGATGATGCTGGTACGGATGCCGGGAAAGAGGTTGTTGTTCAAGAAGGTGCTGCCCCTTAGGCAGCGGAGTGGGCGATGATGGATATACGTGCCAAGGCCGGAGCCCACTTTTAAATTTCATGGTTGTGGTTGCATAAACAATTTACTTTTCCTGTCTTCGAACAATTTACATTTCCTGCATTAGAACAATATGATGACCAAAGGTGGATGGGCCCTAGGTTTTAGGATGAAGCCCTTGGTCATCGATTAGTATAACCTGTTTTGAATTTGGTAACGGTTGTAGGTCCTGTTTTGAGATAGATCCTCCAACCGTTACACAAGTATGGTAGAAACTAATTGTGCTTTTGGTGAATGGGCCTCGGTTTGAGGTGAAACCAAAAGCACAACTTTTGACTTGTTAATAATATAACTATCTTTTGACTTATTTGCTGTTGCCTTGCATTACTTAGTGTAACTCTTAGCTTTGTAAAAATTTTGTATTGTTATCTTATGAAAATATCCTGATCAATATGCTCAATGATATATATTAAAAACTGTTATTAGATTCGTTCAACTTTGTAGAAAGTTCTTTAAAGAGTGAAAAACAACCTATCTTTCCTGTTTTGATAATACTTAAATGATCAAAGTTTCGAACTAGTATTAGTATCAAATATTTTGAGAAATATATTTTGAGAACATACCAGGATATTTAATCTCTTACCAAACATAGTATTATCAAAAACTTAAACGATGTTTTCAAAGGAAAGATCATACCAAGAATAGGGTATAAACCTATTACCAAACTTCAATCCCTTTGCAACTCTTCCAATGAAGATGTCCCCTGTCTGAGACACTTAGGGCATTAGTTCTGAATCTTATCCTTTGAGCTTCACACCATTGCCTTGGTAGGAATGTCCCCTGTATACAATGTCTTCAAATACTTAGAAATCTTCTGGATATCAGTTTCCATTGCATTGGCAACTTTTCATGTCACGAGGGTAAAACCCAAAAATGTCTTGGAGATAAATTCCTTATATTCTGGGGAAAATCCCAAATTTTAGTGCGCTACAGGCGGGAGTGTATAAACTCCAAGACTTAGAAAGGTGAAAACCTTTAAACCTTAGAGAGTATGAAAATACTCTTTCGTGAGAGAGGGTGATCAATCCTCATATACCTTTAGGATTCAGGATATAGCCAACAGTAACGAAATTGTCAGCCACTTTTACATGGACTGGTCCCGCCACCTTGAACTATCCCTGAATAACTTGCGCTCCAGGCGGGGTGTTTAAACCCAATTCGGAAGAAAGGTGAATACCTTTAAACCTGTGAAGGGATCAGGATCCCTTATACGTGAGAGAGGGGGCCAATCCTCTAATCTTCCGAAGTATCTTGAGTGAGCATCCTGGAGCTACATCCTGGAGCATATACTGCAAAACATCCTTAAACTAAGGTGGGTGTTAGCTTGGCTAACACCCCTCCGATGCTTAAGTTAGTATTGGGTTTCAAAGAACAAATTAAACCAAACATATTTAAAATAGATAGAAATCATACCATCCTGAGTTAGAAATTAAATTCTAAACTCACTTGAAATAAAGCTTAAGGTGTATAGCATTCCAAGATCTCGGTAGTATATCCCCTTCCATATTCTTGAGTCTATATGTTCCTTTCCCTGCTTCTGATTCAACTTCATATGGTCCTTCCCATTTTGGAGCCAACTTGCCATCGGCATGATTAGTAGTATTCTGAAAAGCCTTTCTTAACACCCAATCTCCAACTTTAATTCTTCTGGTCCTGATATTCTTGTTATATGCTCTGGATATTCTTTGTTGATATGCTGCCATCCTTAGCCTTGCTGCATCTCTTTTTTCATCTATAGTATCCAAATCTTGACTCAAGGCTTCAGGATTCTGTTCAGGATCACTTAGGGTAGATCTTGCAGTAAGTATTGTCATTTCCGTTGGAATCATTGCTTCTGCTCCAAATACCAAGGAAAATGGGGTTTGGCCTGTTGCGTTCTTTACCGTTGTCCTATCAGCCCACAAAACAAAGGGTAATTCTTCTGCCCATCTTCCTTTTTTGGTTCCAAGCCTCTTCTTTAAGTTATTGACAATTATCTTGTTTGAGGATTCTGCTTGTCCATTCGCTTGAGGATGTACTGGAGTAGGTGTTATCATTTTGATTCCCCAACTTATGCAAAAGTCAGTAGTCCTTTTGCTTATAAATTGAGAACCATTGTCACAGATTATCTCGGCTGGTATTCCAAATCTGGTCAGGATATTTCTTTTTATGAAGGATACTACTTCTTGATCCCTAACTTGAACAAATGCTTCTGCTTCAACCCACTTGGAGAGATAATCCGTCATTGCCAACATGAAAACCTTTCCTCCCGGAGCTTTTGGAAGCTTTCCCACTATATCCATACCCCACTTCATAAACGGCCAAGGGGAAACAATAGGATACAACGGTTCAGCAGGCTGATGTAATATGTTACTATGTCTTTGACATGCGTCACATCTTCGAGCATATTCTGCGGCATCTTTTCTCATTGTCGGCCAATAATATCCTGTCCTTAATACTTTTGAGAATAATGACCTGCCCCCAGTATGGTTACTACAATCCCCTTCACGTATATCCTGAAGTACTTCTTTAGCTTTAGAATCCTCCAAGCACCTCAAATACGGCCCTGCAAGAGATTTCTTGTATAAAACATTATTTATAATAGTGAATCGTGATACCTTCATCCTAAATGCCTTAGGATTTTCATTTCCGAGGATGTGTCCCTCTTTGAGATATCTCACAATTAGAGCCGTCCAGGATTTAGGATCCTGTTCAGGATATTCCGCTCCAGGATCCAAAATACCCGCTACTTCTTTATCCTGAGGATTCGTTGCAGGATATAGGACATGTAATATTGGTATTTGGGTCCCTTCAGGTATCCTGATCGATGATCCCAAATTTGCTAAGGCATCCGCTTCAGCATTATCCTCCCTTGGTACCTGTTCAAGTGTAAAAACATCGAAATATCCTGCTAATTTTTTGAGAATATCGAGATATTCGATTAATCTCTCACCCTTAACTGCATAGGATCCATTAAAATGGTTAGTAATTAACAAGGAGTCAACATATACTTGCAAATTCTTGATACTTATATTCTTAGCCAATTCTAATCCTGCAATTAAAGCTTCATATTCTGCCTCATTATTAGTAGCAGGAAATTCACACCTAATAGCCTGGGGTAATATGTCCCCCTGTGGCGATTTTAGTAGTATACCTAAACCTACACCTCTTATATTGGATGCACCATCAGTATATAATGTCCAGGATCCTGAAGATTCTCCTAACTGTTGAACTTCTAGGTCTACCTCATCCTGAATATCACTACTGAAATCAGCCATAATGTCAGCTAAAGCCTGAGACTTTATGGCATTTCTAGGTTCATATACTAAATCATAAGCACTTAACTTTACTGACCACTTGGCCATCCTGCCTGACATCTCTGGTTTCCTAAGCACATTTTTGACAGGATAATTCGTTTTAACATGATTCCTATGTGTCTCAAAATAATGTCTAAGCTTTGTCGATGCCATGACTAGAGCTAATATCAATTTTTCTAAATGAGAATACCTAGTTTCAGCATCTAACAAACTTTTACTAACATAATATATAGGATATTGCTGACCTTCATGGTCTTTTATAAGAATGGCACTTACAGCTTTCCCTGATACAGCGAGGTATAGGGATAGTGGTTCACCATTTTCAGGCTTCATCAATAGAGGTGCAGTTGAAAGATACCGCTTCAAATCCTGCAAGGCTGCTTCATGCTTTGCTCCCCATTCAAATTTCTTATTCTTCTTGAGGATATCGTAGAATTCCTTGCATTTTTCCGAGGATCTTGAAATAAATCTATTCAAAGCTGCTACTCGGCCTGTTAACCGTTGTACGTCCTACATATTCGAGGGTGATTTTATATCCAGGATAGCTTTAATCTGCTCCGGGCTTGCCTCTATCCCCCTTTTCGTCACCATATATCCAAGAAACTTTCCTGCCCCCACTCCGAAATGGCACTTAGCAGGATTCAGCTTCATGTTGTATTGATCCAGGATATCAAATGCTCCCTTGATATCCTGGAGGTGATCCTCAGCTCTTTTAGATTTTACCACCACATCGTCAATATATACCTCCATGGTGTCCCCCAGCTTGTCTTTGAACATCATGTTTACCAATCTCTGGTATGTTGCACCTGCATTTTTCAAACCGAAAGGCATAGCAGTATATCAATATATACCTGTTGGTGTCATGAAAGCTGTATCCTCCTGATCCGAAGGCTCCATTTGAATCTGCTAAAACCCTGAGGATGCGTCCATGAATGTTAACATTTCATGTCCAGCAGTAGCATCTACCATTGCATCGATATGAGGGAGAGGAAATGGATTTTTAGGACAAGCCTTGTTCAAGTCCGTGTAATCTACACAGACTCTCCATTTCCCGTTTTTCTTCTGTACCACAACTACGTTTGCTGGCCACTTTGGAAACTTGACTTCTCTGATCATCCTGGACTTCAACAGTCTTTCAACTTCCTCTTGGATAATCGCATTCCGCTCAGGAGCGAATTTTCTTCTTTTTTGCTGAACAGGCTTGAATGATTTGTCAATTCCAAGCTTGTGAGTGATAATATCTTTGGATATGCCTGTCATATCCTCATGCTTCCATGCAAATGTTGACATCCTGCATTTCAAAAAGTTAGTTAACTGTTCTTCAATATCCTGAGGGATATTGGTTCCTACGAGCACCGAGATATCAGGATTATCCTGATCCAGGATAATTTTCTTCACATCCTGCACCGAATCCTCCACGATATCCTGGGCCCGCGTCTTTAATTGCTATGCTGTACTAGGCTTAGTTGAGGATCTCATCGAGGATGAGTAGCATTCTTTCGCTTCCTGTTGATCACTTTCCAGCTTGACAACCCCCCCAAGGGGTAGGGATCTTGATGCATTGGTGATATGTTGATGGCACAGCCTTCATATCGTGAATCCATGGTCTTCCCAGTATGATGTTATAGCAGGATAAGGAGTCCATCACACAGAAGCGTTGTATTGAGTTGACCCCTTCAACATATACGGGTAACTTTATCTCCCCTACGGTATTTCTAGCTTCTCCACTGAAACCAACGAGCACAGTGGACTTCGAAGTGATAACCATCGGAGATACATTCATCCTCTTCAATGTTTCCAGCTGAATTATATTGACAGAACTACCGTTGTCTACCAGTATCCTACATACAAAATGGTTAGCCACATATAATGTTATTACTAAAGCATCATGGTGAGGATCATGAACAGTATCCCTGTCATCACTATCGAAAGTGATCACTTTATCAGTTGTGAGGGTAGTCATTCTGACTGGTCTGTCTCCCCTCTCGTTCTTAGCTTCTTTGCGTGTCTCTTGGCCGCCGAATACGAAGTCCGACAAATGTCGGATCCTCCTAAAATAAAGTTAATTATCTTGGCATCTGCTGGGGGTGATGCTGCTCGTTCAGGATCCTTCTCGGGATCCTACCCTTTATTCTTCTTTTTTCCCAGCAAGTCCTTCAGATACCCCTTGCTTAACAGGTAACTTATCTCTTTCCTTAAAGCAATGCAATCCTCGGTCATATGTCCGAAGTCTTCGTGGAAGGCACACCATTTGGATTTATCCTTCCAATCAGCTTTCTGCTGGTTCTTTCGAGGCCACCTAGCTTTGTCCCCTAAGCCCTGCATAGCATACATTAATTCAGGTATATTAACAGAAAAGCAGTATTCAGATAAATCAGGATATTCTACAGGATCCCCGTCTTCAACAGCGTTCACTTTCTTGTTATCATTTCTGCCATATGGCCTAGAGCGATATGGCTTATATGAAGTTTCTGATTTCCTGTTAGTTTATTCATAGGTTGAGGTAGAATTCATCCTCTCCTGCATCTTCTTGTCATCTTCCAGACGGATATATCTCAAAGCCCTGTTACGAGCTTCGTCGAGATTCCTGTAGGGATTCATTACAAGGTCCTGATAAAACTGAGAATCCTTTTGTAACCCCATCTTAAAAGCTTGCACAGCTGTTGCAACATCAAGATGTGGGATATCCAAGGATTCTCGACTGAATTTGTTCACATAATCCCTCAAGGATTCCTGAGGCCCTTGAGTTATCCTGTAAAGATCACTGGTTAGTTTCTCAAAACTTCGACTACAAGAAAATTGGCTGTTAAATAAATTAACCAAATGAGCAAACGAAGTAATTGAGTGAGGAGGAACGTTTAACAGCCATTTTAAGGCTGATCCTGTCAGAGTAGAACCAAATCCCTTGCATAAGCATGCTTCCTTGAGCTCCGGAGGGATAGGGTTAATCTCCATTCTTTCCCTATACTGGGCAATATGCTCTTCAGGATCCGTAGTCCCATCATACAGCTTCATGTTGGGAGTCTGAAATCTTTTTGGGATTTCAGCATCACAGATAGGATATGCAAAGCGGGATATCCTGTGGCTGTCTTGGGATACTTCCGGAATTGGCTGGACCACTCCAGGTACACTGGATATCATGTCCTTCAATTTCTGGAGCTCCCTGGTAAATGTTGACGTCATACCTGTATCCTGCAAAGAGCCATTGTTGTTAGTAGCAAGAATATTATTATTTGACACATTACAGTTCTGAGGATTCTGGCCGTATCCTGAAGCATATCCTGAGCTTCTCACAGTCGATATCCTGACCGAAGAGGGTATCTTAGGGGTATGATTCTGAGAATGGCTTGGGACGATATTCCCCCTATTATCCTCAGTGTAAACTGCGGAACTGAAGTTCAAAGCCTTGGGCTGTATAGGAGTGACAGTTTCTTCAGCGGGTCTACTCGAGCTAGCTTTTAAGAGTTGTATTTCTCTTAACAGCATTTGGTTAGTCTCCTGTTGCTACCTCATTTGTTCCTGCACACTTCCAAATAAAGTCAAAATTTCATCATTAGAGGCTAAAACGGGAGCAGATCCCTGGACACTCCGAGTAGGGATAACATCTTGAGATTGTGAAGAAAATGGCATCCTTGGAGGAGGTGGTGGAAGCACCGAACCAGTAGTAGCAGAGGTTGTAGCAGGCATAGTGGAAGAGCTCATGTTTGATCTTGAGGCCATTGTAAACAATGTGGCAAAAAGTTTTGAAAATAGAAAACCGATTAATGATTTTGCAAAGATTTTCAGTAAAAGTAGCACCACTTGCCCCACGGTGGGCGCCAAATTGTTTTGGTCAAAAATTACCTAAGCAATTTAGTGATCAAATTAGTTAAGTGAGGTAGTGTGCTAGAAATATGTATGAAAAATGTGTTAACAATATTTGATATAAAAACAGTTTCAGGATACAACTCAGGATATAAAGCTGTGTCTATGATCAAACAATGAGCAAAAAAGTAAAGGTTGACACGTGATGTACGAGGAAAGCCCTTGATCAATCTAGATCGCCGGCATAAAACCTCGGGAGCTGACAATCGCAGCTGCCTCGTTCTTCTATTGCTTCAAATAACAGAGAGGAAGTGTTCGAGAGTGTAAGTGTGAAATTGTGTGCCTTAAACTGATCCGCCCTCATCTATTTATAGTAAAGATAATGTAATAAACTATCCTAAACTTCCGGGATCCAGCGAATATTCCCACTCGAACGTTGAGGACCAAGTCTTTCGGGTTCAACGGCTTCCTCATAACAAATACGCCCGAGTCTTAAGGAGAAGAAGTCCTGATGACCGTTAGTAACTTACAGTCATTAACCTGCACGTGTTTAATTCACTCAACCTTAGGATATCGCCCGGGATGTTAGCAATATCCCCGTCCAGTATCCTGGTCACAAATAAACAATTGAAAGCGGGATATTAGTCAGGATATGTATACTCAGAAAATGACCCATAACAATTGTCCCCAAATATATCGGTTGGTATACCAGTCGAACGGATATATTTTAAAAGTTTTATTTCACCAATTAAGGTAATCAATGTGACGAGACCCCTGAAATGACAATGTGCAACTTCCAAGGCATTATTTACTCTTTACCCCCCACATTTAGCCTATATTAACCGAGGGACTTCACATTATGGTTATCTTTATCTTCAAGAGAATATCCGGTACACTCTCCCTCTCTCTTATCTATTTCCATTGTTCATATTTCCTTCTCTCCGACTGTTATCCTTCATGGCGACCCGCACTAGATCGCAAATGGCGGATTCTGATTCTCCCTTCCATAAACAAAATTTACTTCAAAAACCTTCAAAAGAGGTGTGTTCTTTTGATAATTCCGACATCGCAGCCCTACGAGCATCCGGTGCTTTTCCCGCCGGAACAATCTTCCATCCATTCGACCGAGAGGTCCGATCGGATTTTTGTTCCGATGAATGGGTTTGCTTTTTTGCATATCCTTTTTCATTAGGGCTTCGAAATCCATTTTCTCCCTTCATTTCTCGCTTCTTTGAGCTTACCGGTCTTAGTTTTGCCCAAACCATGCCCATGGTTTGGCGCGTGTTAATCACCCTGGAGCAGATTAAGGCTCATCATATGCCTGATCTATGCATCGAAGACCTTCCGATGGCCTACCGTCTAAGGTCACATGGTTACAGCCGGTTTCTCCTTTTTTCCATTTCCAGCGACCCTCTCATTCTTAAGGCTACTAAGAATGAGGATAAATGGACAAGAAAATTCTTCTTTGTGAAAAGAGACTCCATTGATAAGGGTTTTGACCTCCCTAAAAGATGGTTGACTTCTGGTAGGACTTAGGGTTTTAGGACTATCCCCAATCATATCCCGAACCTCAATCCTGAACCAATATCCTGATGTGTTTATTCTCTTTCTTGCAGCAAACTTCAAGGAACTAGCTCCCCCTAGTGCTAAATCAGAAGGAAGAATAAAAGAGATCTACAAGCTTCCAGAGGGTGAAAGAACCTTTAACCTGTTACTCACAAGCTCCAGTCAGAGATCAAGCTCCAACATGTCTGGTAAGCATATTTTCAAGAATTATCTTCATATTAAATTGATTATTATTTTATTGTATAGTAATATAACAAGTTTAAAACATCTTCCCTCGTGCAGTGCCAGTTATTAACCTCGAAGGCTTCCAACTCGATGAGCTGGACAGTTATTCCAGCCTTGAACCTGTCAAGCAAGAATCTAACCCGAAATCATCCGTTACACCAAAACTCACCAGTTCAAAGACCTCCGCTGTTCCCAAAGCTCCCCCAGCATCCCGGACCCGGGCCTCCAGCTCCCGGAAAAGAAAGGAAGTCGAACCCTCTGCTCCACCCCATGTATTCCCATTCGAGAACCACGGGTTCGCAGAATCCAGCACATTTATGACCGGCTTCCTTAACCAGGTTAATATCCTGACCTGTATCCTGCATCATATGCTTAATAGAAATGTTCATTTAGAATAATGCCTGTTTTATTACCTTGCAGGGCCTTGAACGCCTGGTCTTCCTTTACGAGGACGCATGTGGCTCCAACGTCATGCTTGAAAGCCAGCTGAAAAAGGCCAAGGCCACCATTGCAGATCAAGCAGCAATTGCCACCGCTAAATCGGAACACTATGAAGCTAAGTATAAGGCTATGACTCAGGATCACCAAGCCGCCATCCAAAAGATCACCCAAGAGGCTCAAGCCAAGTCTGACGCAGCCCAACTCCAACACGAGCAGGCCATGGCTTCATACCGAGAGAGCCTCAAGAATTCCGTCGTGATCTCCCTTCTCCAGGCCAGGCTGAAAATGGCTTACGAGGTGATGGCTTCGGGTTTGCAATGCCCTTCTTGGAACATCAAGGCCTGGGAGGCGAAGTTAAGAGATCTTGGGGGAAATCCTGTGGATCCTCCTGCCAAATCTGCTGTGGAAGAGTCCGCCAAAGCAATGGATGCTAGCGCTTCAAAGGATGTTTCTGAGAATGCTGGGGCAAATGCTGGTGAAAAGGATGCTGCTGCAGATGCTGAGAAGAATCCCGAGGATGATGCTGGTACGGATGCCGGGAAAGAGGTTGCTGTTCAAGAAGGTGCTGCCCCTTAGGCAGCGGAGTGGGCGATGACGGATATACGTGCCAAGGCCGGAGCCCACTTTTAAATTTCATGGTTGTGGTTGCATAAACAATTTACTTTTCCTGTCTTCGAACAATTTACATTTCCTGCATTAGAACAATGTGATGACCAAAGGTGGATGGGTCCTAGGTTTTAGGATGAAGCCCTTGGTCATCGATTAGTATAACCTGTTTTGAATGTGGTTACGGTTGTAGGTCCTGATTTGAGATAGATCCTCCAACCGTTACACAAGTATGGTAGAAACTAATTGTGCTTTTGGTGGATGGGCCTTGGTTTGAGGTGAAACCAAAAGCACAACTTTTGACTTGTTAATAATATAACTATCTTTTGACTTATTTGCTGTTGCCTTGCATTACTTAGTGTAACTCTTAGCTTTGTAAAAATTTTGTATTGTTATCTTATGAAAATATCCTGATCAATATGCTCAATGATATATATTAAAAACTGTTATTAGATTCGTTCAACTTTGTAGAAAGTTCTTTAAAGAGTGAAAAACAATCTATCTTTCCTGTTTTGATAATACTTAAATGATCAAAGTTTCGAACTAGTATTAGTATCAAATATTTTGAGAAATATATTTTGAGAACATACCAGGATATTTAATCTCTTACCAAACATAGTATTATCAAAAACTTAAACGATGTTTTCAAAGGAAAGATCATACCAGGAATAGGGTATAAACATATTACCAAACTTCAATCCCTTTGCAACTCTTCCAATGAAGATGTCCCCTGTCTGAGACACTTAGGGCATTAGTTCTGAATCTTATCCTTTGAGCTTCACACCATTGCCTTGGTAGGAATGTCCCTTGTATACAATGTCTTCAAATACTTAGAAATCTTCTGGATATCAGTTTCCGTTGCATAGGCAACTTTTCATGTCACGAGGGTAAAACCCAAAAATGTCTTGGAGATAAATTCCTTATATTCTGGGGAAAATCCCAAATTTTCGTGCGCTACAGGCGGGAGTGTATAAACTCCAAGACTTAGAAAGGTGAAAACCTTTAAACCTTAGAGAGTATGAAAATACCCTTTCGTGAGAGAGGGTGATCAATCCTCATATACCTTTAGGATTCAGGATATAGCCAACAGTAACGAAATTGTCAGCCACTTTTACATGGACTGGTCCTGCCACCTTGAACTATCCCTGAATAACTTGCGCTCCAGGCGGGGTGTTTAAACCCAATTCGGAAGAAAGGTGAATACCTTTAAACCTGTGAAGGGATCAGGATCCCTTATACGTGAGAGAGGGGGCCAATCCTCTAATCTTCCGAAGTATCTTGAGTGAGCATCCTGGAGCTACATCCTAGAGCATATACTGCAAAACATCCTTAAACTAAGGTGGGTGTTAGCTTGGCTAACACCCCTCCGATGCTTAAGTTAGTATTGGGTTTCAAAGAACAAATTAAACCAAACATATTTAAAATAGATAGAGATCATACCATCCTGAGTTAGAAATTAAATTCTAAACTCACTTGAAATAAAGCTTAAGGTGTATAGCATTCCAAGATCTCGGTAGCATATCCTGTCACACCCCGACCACGTAGAACATACAAAACGTGGCGGAAACGTCGGGGAGTGTTGTAACAGAATTAATTGTTTCAAGTCCATGGCAATTGAAGTTTCGTTTTATTGATTAAAAGTGTTACAATGTCTTAACAAACAAAGAAATACAACATAATTAACTAGTCTTGCATCTTTTATTGTCACTAAAGCCCAAGTTTGCCTATGTGTATCTTGATCATCTTAAGCAACAGCTCCTGAAAAACACATGTGAAAATAGGTACGTCAGCATAAAAATGCCGATGAGATACATAGATTTTGTGAAAATAGAATTCATGACTTCTGTTTAAGAAAATGTTTAGTCATGAACCTTGTTATTTGCTTGGTTTTGTAAATCATTTGAAAATCGATAAGATCAGATGATATGTATAAATAATGTACGGTTAAATGAATAACCATGTAAAATGAGTTTGTATTAGATAAATTGTTTGTAAATCAATGTCTTGTGAAAAATATGTTATTTGTATAAAATGTTCTATGTCTCAACCTGAAATGATTCAGATAACGCTACAATATGTAATACCATACAAACACTTATATATAGGAAGTACCAGCGGCGTATCCACCATGCTTGTATCATATTACACACGCATCGTTACTTAATCACTTAATCAAACCAAACCAAACAATGTAAGATGTCTATGTTTAAACCAATTGCCAAATGTATTGAATAATATGTCAAAATGTTTATGTCAAGATGTAAACCATGTAATGTGTAACCAAAATGATATGTATGGCTAGTGAAATGCATCAACTAAACCATATGCACAAGAACATAGTATTGAAGTAAAACTTGGTTTAAATCAAAGTTATGTTTTGTGTAGTAAATGCATGATCAATGTAAATCATGTAATATGCGTCCAAAATGTAAGTATGTGATGAATAACAAATGTACTAAGTATGAAGAACAATGCAACGATTGAACATACATAGCATGTGAACTGTACTAAGTATGCAACAACAGACATACGTAGCATGCGACCTGTACTAAGTATGCAACAATAGACATACGTAGCATGTGATGTAATGTAAAACAATGTACTAAGTAATGCACACAATGGCACACCTAGTATGAAATGTAATGAAATCATGTACTATAATGTACTAATGAACATAACAAGTATATGATGTGAAAACAGGAAAGCTTGAAAGTAACAAGTAGGCACATGTGTTCCACCCCAAAACAGTTTGGAAAACAGTAAAAGAGGGGTCTATGTACTCACTTGAGATTGCTCAGAAGTCCTAGGATAACCACCAAGCAATGCTAGAGATCACGGAATCAAACGGCACCTAATATAGGTATCTATGTTAATAAACCGGACCTATATCGGAAGACTGGGTAGCATTAGGGTTTGTAAACCAAATGAGTGTAGGAACTCATGTGATATGGTTTAACAAGGCCTACATGCTAAATGAAACTTAACCTAAGTCTTATCGACCCATTACGATCCGTTTAGGTAGCTTATGCTATTTTTAACGCATCGTGCGCGTGAAACGCGTTCGGAACGCCTAACTAGCCCTATGACAAGTGTTATATGCCTAAACATGTTACATAATCAGTTATGTGGCAAAAGTTTAGGTTACATATGCTAAATTACCAATTATGCATGAAAAGGGTATTCTGGTAATTTACCTAAGGCATATAAACTACCTATCATACAACTACTCAAACGATGTGACCATAGGGTATAACCTCGGAAGGTTATTCCCTATATACTATGGTCACCTAATGTGGTTGGTCGGATCCTAATGATCGACCAAATGGGTCGAGTTCGAAGGTATAGGCGATTTATCAGATCGCCTACCCTACGACTCTAGACAACGTGGTAATCAGTGGGCATAGTCCCAAGGGACTATGACCAACGTGATTACACTCACGTTGCGAAGTTCAAACGAACTTCACATTGACCATTACTGGTCAACGCTGAAAGTCAAACAAAGTTTGACTTTCTGACTCGAAAAGCAATAAAAATAAGGAAAAGAACGAAAGAATACTTACGAAGGGTCCCCGAATGCTAATCCCGATCCAAGAACTCAGGTATGAAACAATGGTTTCAACTTAGAGCTCTCAAATCAGAATTCTAGTGGGTTTAGAGGTTGTGGGGGTGGGGTATTTATAGTTTTTGGGTAACCGTTAAGATCGTTTGTCGAATATCGTGCCTTAATCGTATCCGTACAAGTGTCGGAAAGTTGTGGTACCTAAAAACCATCCTTATCAGCTGATTAGGCAAGTGGGAAAGATGTGGTTGTGGTTAAAACAGCTGGAACACGCTGACTGTTCGATCTGATCTGTTTTGGGAGTCTGACGCGGGCCGCCTAAGATTTAGGCTTTGCTGAGGCGGGCCGCCTAGCTGTCTGATCAGCAAACTTCTTGCAGAATTGACAGTTTTGGTCCCTGCACGTGTTTAAGCCCATTTCCGGCACTTCTAAGGCCCGTAAAGCCAACTTTAAGGCCCTAAAATGATTCCTAAACATTGTGGACATGAAACATGCTCAAAAATATGTCGGATGTTGGTTCGTTTAGTCGTACGAACGCGATGTTCGCTTAATTACGACGGAATGCGCATAATCGCGAAAAAACGATCCAAATGACGAAACGAATGGATTTTTCTTATGCCTAACACTAAAATAAAATGTTTTAGTGCTTACATAAATTTTTGGATGTCCGGATGTATTCAGAACGTAAGTTATGCGTAAAAATGCAAACTTGTGCACTTTTTGACGCTTTTAGTCCCTGAATGACACAAAAGTTTATTTTAGCATACCGAACACCTCAAAGCCTATTTCTAAGCTATGTAAAGGATATTTATGGTATGTTTAACTTATGGTCATGTTCCGGAATGTCTGTTACAGTTCAAATTGGCATACTTTCGCAGTTTGTCAACTTTAGTCCCTGTAAGTGATTAAACTTTGATTTCACCACACCAAACCTTCCAAAACTTATATCTAAGTTATGTAAAGGTTATTTAAGGTATGTTAAGCCTATTTCACTATTCCGGAGTGTTCGTTGGATTAAACTGGTTATCTCTACACATCAGAGCGCGTATAACCCTCCAGAAAGCGATTTAAAGCTTGAAATCGAACAAGAGTTGATATGTGCAAACGATACACATATTTTTACAAGTCCAAAGTATGAAATACAATATTTCATTGGTTTGGCATTTGTTTGATGGTTGAAATGACACAGGTGTTACAGTCTCCCCTACTTTAGGAAATTTCGTCCCGAAATTAATTTGTAGGAGTCTATCTGTGACTTTGTGTCAAATAGTCATCAAAGATATGTAAAGCATAATCCTGTAATTTCTCTTTAACTAACATTTTTCAGAAATGAAAAATGAACAGAGTTATTTTCAACAGGCATTTTTTAGAAACAAAAATGAACGGAATAGTCATTTTACATCTTCAGAAACAAAAATGAACCGAATGAGTCATTTTACATCTTCAGAAACAAAAATGAACAGAATAGACATTTTACATCTTCAGAAACAAAAATGAACCGAAGAGTCATTTTACATCTTCAGAAACAAAAATGAACCGAATGAGTCATTTTATATCTTTAGAAACAAAAATGAACCGAATGAGTCATTTTACATCTTCAGAAACAAAAATGAACAGAATAGACATTTTACATCTTCAGAAACAAAAATGAACCGAATGAGTCATTTTACATCTTCAGAAACAAAAATGAACGGAATAGTCATTTTACATCTTCAGAAACAAAAATGAACCGAATGAGTCATTTTACATCTTCAGAAACAAAAATGAACCGAATGAGTCATTTTACATCTTCAGAAACAAAAATGAACAGAATAGACATTTTACATCTTCAGAAACAAAAATGAACCGAATGAGTCATTTTACATCTTCAGAAACAAAAATGAACGGAATAGTCATTTTACATCTTCAGAAACAAAAATGAACCGAATGAGTCATTTTACATCTTCAGAAACAAAAATGAACAGAATAGACATTTTACATCTTCAGAAACAAAAATGAACCGAATGAGTCATTTTACATCTTTAGAAACAAAAATGAACCGAATGAGTCATTTTACATCTTCAGAAACAAAAATGAACAGAATAGTCATTTTACATCTTCAGAAACAAAAATGAACCGAATGAGTCATTTTACATCTTCAGAAACAAAAATGAACCGAATGAGTCATTTTACATCTTCAGAAACAAAAATGAACAGAATAGTCATTTTACATCTTCAGAAACAAAAATGAACCGAATGAGTCATTCTACATCTTCATAAACAAAAATGAACCGAATGAGTCATTTTACATCTTCAGAAACAAAAATGAACAGAATAGTCATTTTACATCTTCAGAAACAAAAATGAACCGAATGAGTCATTTTACATCTTCAGAAACAAAAATGAACAGAATAGTCATTTTACATCTTCAGAAACAAAAATGAACCGAATGAGTCATTTTACATCTTCAGAAACAAAAATGAACCGAATGAGTCATTTTACATCTTTAGAAACAAAAATGAACCGAATGAGTCATTTTACATCTTCAGAAACAAAAATGAACAGAATAGTCATTTTACATCTTCAGAAACAAAAATGAACAGAATTAACTCTAGATACATGACAAAACTTGCTGTGGTTTCTGTGCACTAAATTCTATAATTATGTACGCGTCCATAATTACGTAATTCCTTGCACAGTCCGCACAGTGCATTTCATGATGTGTAGGGGAAGAAAATATCAAACCTGTGATGAGTGTGACTAGACTACCATAGGGTCCTTTTAATCAGATCAACACATGATCTTTTTAATTAGACCTCCAAGGAGTCCTTTCAGCTATATCATCACTTGATATACCTAACCAGATTTTTGGATCAATCTGTTTAACTAGACCACTCAAGGGGTCTAATTATAGAATAGTACAATAAAATCCAAGGGACTTAACTACAACGTAGAAGCCCATTGAGGATTTAATATAGTACACAAAGATATGGAAGATTCTACGAGAATTTGGATAACAAAACTTGGATTATTCAAAAACATAAAAGAGAACACATAAGCACAAAATCACATAGTTGTTTGACTTGTTTATTAATTTGTTATCTTTGGACGCGGATACTTAAAGCACACCAGGAATCCAATTCGTGGATTTCATTTGGCACTTTAATCATTTCAAGAATCTATCTATGAAGATAGGATAATCTTAAAAGGAATTCGGCTTTGTCCTTATTGAATTGTGATGTACGTATTGGATCATACAAAGAATTCAATTAAGGGCTCCGATGAATGATATCCATCCACAAGGATCTAATTATGAGGATAGAAAGATCCTACATGGATTTTGGAGTTTGTGTAACGAGAGGTGCTTCGACACCTTGCACTAGGCGTGCTTAAGTCGATACACAAGGTAGAAAGTTCATGAGGTTGAGGCGCCAGATATGTCAAGCGACATATGAAGCAGAGTTTGAAGGTTGAGCAGCAGCAGGATTTGTAACAGCTTTGCTTTGGATTGCAAAGCGGCACATGTTAACCAAATGTCTCCATCGTCCACCGTGGGTACATTTGAAACAGGGTATTTGGTTCGGATAATGGCAGTGGTATTAATTGCACCAAGGAACAGTTCCCTTATACGGCTTCATCCCTGAGACAAGTCATGGTGATAGCTAAATCAACGGTCTTCTAGAGTACGACGCCTATTTGTTGGGAAATTGTAGCACCTGGTCCGGACACTCGAGTCTTGTTGCGATGAAGAGGCACAATGAAGAAAATGGAAGACATGGGAGGAACAAGCGGAAGATAGTCAAAAGAAAATGACAAGGCATGTAGATTGTGACCATTTGTTTGTTACCAAAGGCAAACAAATGAGACATTGACTAATCAAAGTAAGCGGGTCAATATAATGTATCGCGAAGACATGCTCGCCTATAAGTGAACACTCATCCCAAGAATTCCCAGGTAAGCACAACTGGTCTCGCGTCTGATGAGATGTATACGAAGTGCTTGCCTAGACAGAAAACCCAGAATACAGGCATTCACCCTTCCAGTTTGCACGTGTTCACATTATTAGAAACCCAAAACCTTGACGAGATTTTTGAAAATTCAAAGGGGTTCAAAACCATATAATAGAGAGTTCAAAACCTTACAATAGAGGGTTCAAAACCTTGTAATAAATCATCCTAGAACAGATGATTAGTTTTCAAAGTGGTTTTGAAATTTATGTTCTTGTTGTGGTCGTCACCTAAGGATAGGTGACATTATTGTTTTTTGACTAAACGCAAGTAAACTCGCGTTAGGGTCCTAAGAAGGTTATAGACTAGGTCAAAGCATTACTAATAACCTAATTCCCTATAACCATTGGCTCTGATACCATCTTTTCTGTCACACCCCGACCACGTAGAACATACAAAACGTGGCGGAAACGTCGGGGAGTGTTGTAACAGAATTAATTGTTTCAAGTCCATGGCAATTGAAGTTTCGTTTTATTGATTAAAAGTGTTACAATGTCTTAACAAACAAAGA
The DNA here is from genome assembly GCA_030545235.1 of Helianthus tuberosus. NCBI lineage: Eukaryota > Viridiplantae > Streptophyta > Magnoliopsida > Asterales > Asteraceae > Helianthus > Helianthus tuberosus. Next base: position 138,335 of record JARYGA010006975.1, read on the forward strand.
AATACAACATAATTAACTAGTCTTGCATCTTTTATTGTCACTAAAGCCCAAGTTTGCCTATGTGTATCTTGATCATCTTAAGCAACAGCTCCTGAAAAACACATGTGAAAATAGGTACGTCAGCATAAAAATGCCGGTGAGATACATAGGTTTTGTGAAAATAGAATTCATGACTTCTGTTTAAGAAAATGTTTAGTCATGAACCTTGTTATTTGCTTGGTTTTGTAAATCATTTGAAAATCGATAAGATCAGATGATATGTATAAATAATGTACGGTTAAATGAATAACCATGTAAAATGAGTTTGTATTAGATAAATTGTTTGTAAATCAATGTCTTGTGAAAAATATGTTATTTGTATAAAATGTTCTATGTCTCAACCTGAAATGATTCAGATAACGCTACAATATGTAATACCATACAAACACTTATATATAGGAAGTACCAGCGGCGTATCCACCATGCTTGTATCATATTACACACGCATCGTTACTTAATCACTTAATCAAACCAAACCAAACAATGTAAGATGTCTATGTTTAAACCAATTGCCAAATGTATTGAATAATATGTCAAAATGTTTATGTCAAGATGTAAACCATGTAATGTGTAACCAAAATGATATGTATGGCTAGTGAAATGCATCAACTAAACCATATGCACAAGAACATAGTATTGAAGTAAAACTTGGTTTAAATCAAAGTTATGTTTTGTGTAGTAAATGCATGATCAATGTAAATCATGTAATATGCGTCCAAAATGTAAGTATGTGATGAATAACAAATGTACTAAGTATGAAGAACAATGCAACGATTGAACATACATAGCATGTGAACTGTACTAAGTATGCAACAACAGACATACGTAGCATGCGACCTGTACTAAGTATGCAACAATAGACATACGTAGCATGTGATGTAATGTAAAACAATGTACTAAGTAATGCACACAATGGCACACCTAGTATGAAATGTAATGAAATCATGTACTATAATGTACTAATGAACATAACAAGTATATGATGTGAAAACAGGAAAGCTTGAAAGTAACAAGTAGGCACATGTGTTCCACCCCAAAACAGTTTGGAAAACAGTAAAAGAGGGGTCTATGTACTCACTTGAGATTGCTCAGAAGTCCTAGGATAACCACCAAGCAATGCTAGAGATCACGGAATCAAACGGCACCTAATATAGGTATCTATGTTAATAAACCGGACCTATATCGGAAGACTGGGTAGCATTAGGGTTTGTAAACCAAATGAGTGTAGGAACTCATGTGATATGGTTTAACAAGGCCTACATGCTAAATGAAACTTAACCTAAGTCTTATCGACCCATTACGATCCGTTTAGGTAGCTTATGCTATTTTTAACGCATCGTGCGCGTGAAACGCGTTCGGAACGCCTAACTAGCCCTATGACAAGTGTTATATGCCTAAACATGTTACATAATCAGTTATGTGGCAAAAGTTTAGGTTACATATGCTAAATTACCAATTATGCATGAAAAGGGTATTCTGGTAATTTACCTAAGGCATATAAACTACCTATCATACAACTACTCAAACGATGTGACCATAGGGTATAACCTCGGAAGGTTATTCCCTATATACTATGGTCACCTAATGTGGTTGGTCGGATCCTAATGATCGACCAAATGGGTCGAGTTCGAAGGTATAGGCGATTTATCAGATCGCCTACCCTACGACTCTAGACAACGTGGTAATCAGTGGGCATAGTCCCAAGGGACTATGACCAACGTGATTACACTCACGTTGCGAAGTTCAAACGAACTTCGCATTGACCATTACTGGTCAACGCTGAAAGTCAAACAAAGTTTGACTTTCTGACTCGAAAAGCAATAAAAATAAGGAAAAGAACGAAAGAATACTTACGAAGGGTCCCCGAATGCTAATCCCGATCCAAGAACTCAGGTATGAAACAATGGTTTCAACTTAGAGCTCTCAAATCAGAATTCTAGTGGGTTTAGAGGTTGTGGGGGTGGGGTATTTATAGTTTTCGGGTAACCGTTAAGATCGTTTGTCGAATATCGTGCCTTAATCGTATCCGTACAAGTGTCGGAAAGTTGTGGTACCTAAAAACCATCCTTATCAGCTGATTAGGCAAGTGGGAAAGATGTGGTTGTGGTTAAAACAGCTGGAACACGCTGACTGTTCGATCTGATCTGTTTTGGGAGTCTGACGCGGGCCGCCTAAGATTTAGGCTTTGCTGAGGCGGGCCGCCTAGCTGTCTGATCAGCAAACTTCTTGCAGAATTGACAGTTTTGGTCCCTGCACGTGTTTAAGCCCATTTCCGGCACTTCTAAGGCCCGTAAAGCCAACTTTAAGGCCCTAAAATGATGCCTAAACATTGTGGACATGAAACATGCTCAAAAATATGTCGGATGTTGGTTCGTTTAGTCGTACGAACGCGATGTTCGCTTAATTACGACGGAATGCGCATAAGCGCGAAAAAACGATCCAAATGACGAAACGAATGGATTTTTCTTATGCCTAACACTAAAATAAAATGTTTTAGTGCTTACATAAATTTTTGGATGTCCGGATGTATTCAGAACGTAAGTTATGCGTAAAAATGCAAACTTGTGCACTTTTTGACGCTTTTAGTCCCTGAATGACACAAAAGTTTATTTTAGCATACCGAACACCTCAAAGCCTATTTCTAAGCTATGTAAAGGATATTTATGGTATGTTTAACTTATGGTCATGTTCCGGAATGTCTGTTACAGTTCAAATTGGCATACTTTCGCAGTTTGTCAACTTTAGTCCCTGTAAGTGATTAAACTTTGATTTCACCACACCAAACCTTCCAAAACTTATATCTAATTATGTAAAGGTTATTTAAGGTATGTTAAGCCTATTTCACTATTCCGGAGTGTTCGTTGGATTAAACTGGTTATCTCTACACATCAGAGCGCGTATAACCCTCCAGAAAGCGATTTAAAGCTTGAAATCGAACAAGAGTTGATATGTGCAAACGATACACATATTTTTACAAGTCCAAAGTATGAAATACAATATTTCATTGGTTTGGCATTTGTTTGATGGTTGAAATGACACAGGTGTTACAGTCTCCCCTACTTTAGGAAATTTCGTCCCGAAATTAATTTGTAGGAGTCTATCTGTGACTTTGTGTCAAATAGTCATCAAAGATATGTAAAGCATAATCCTGTAATTTCTCTTTAACTAACATTTTTCAGAAATGAAAAATGAACAGAGTTATTTTCAACAGGCATTCTTTAGAAACAAAAATGAACGGAATAGTCATTTTACATCTTCAGAAACAAAAATGAACCGAATGAGTCATTTTACATCTTCAGAAACAAAAATGAACAGAATAGACATTTTACATCTTCAGAAACAAAAATGAACCGAATGAGTCATTTTACATCTTCAGAAACAAAAATGAACCGAATGAGTCATTTTATATCTTTAGAAACAAAAATGAACCGAATGAGTCATTTTACATCTTCAGAAACAAAAATGAACAGAATAGACATTTTACATCTTCAGAAACAAAAATGAACCGAATGAGTCATTTTACATCTTCAGAAACAAAAATGAACGGAATAGTCATTTTACATCTTCAGAAACAAAAATGAACCGAATGAGTCATTTTACATCTTCAGAAACAAAAATGAACAGAATAGACATTTTACATCTTCAGAAACAAAAATGAACCGAATGAGTCATTTTACATCTTCAGAAACAAAAATGAACGGAATAGTCATTTTACATCTTCAGAAACAAAAATGAACCGAATGAGTCATTTTACATCTTCAGAAACAAAAATGAACAGAATAGACATTTTACATCTTCAGAAACAAAAATGAACCGAATGAGTCATTTTACATCTTTAGAAACAAAAATGAACCGAATGAGTCATTTTACATCTTCAGAAACAAAAATGAACAGAATAGTCATTTTACATCTTCAGAAACAAAAATGAACCGAATGAGTCATTTTACATCTTCAGAAACAAAAATGAACCGAATGAGTCATTTTACATCTTCAGAAACAAAAATGAACAGAATAGTCATTTTACATCTTCAGAAACAAAAATGAACCGAATGAGTCATTCTACATCTTCAGAAACAAAAATGAACCGAATGAGTCATTTTACATCTTCAGAAACAAAAATGAACAGAATAGTCATTTTACATCTTCAGAAACAAAAATGAACCGAATGAGTCATTTTACATCTTCAGAAACAAAAATGAACAGAATAGTCATTTTACATCTTCAGAAACAAAAATGAACCGAATGAGTCATTTTACATCTTCAGAAACAAAAATGAACCGAATGAGTCATTTTACATCTTTAGAAACAAAAATGAACCGAATGAGTCATTTTACATCTTCAGAAACAAAAATGAACAGAATAGTCATTTTACATCTTCAGAAACAAAAATGAACAGAATAGTCATTTTACATCTTCAGAAAAAAAAATGAACAGAATTAACTCTAGATACATGACAAAACTTGCTGTGGTTTCTGTGCACTAAATTCTATAATTATGTACGCGTCCATAATTAAGTAATTCCTTGCACAGTCCGCACAGTGCATTTCATGATGTGTAGGGGAAGAAAATATCAAACCTGGTTATAAATTGAGAACCATTGTCACAGATTATCTCGGCTGGTATTCCAAATCTGGTCAGGATATTTCTCTTTATGAAGGATACTACTTCTTGATCCCTAATTTGAACAAATGCTTCTGCTTCAACCCACTTGGAGAAATAATCCGTCATTGCCAACATAAAAACCTTTCCTCCCGGAGCTTTTGGAAGCTTTCCCACTATATCCATACCCCACTTCATAAACGGCCAAGGGGAAACAATAGGATACAGCGGTTCAGCAGGCTGATGTAATATGTTACTATGTCTTTGACATGCGTCACATCTTCGAGCATATTCTGCGGCATCTTTTCTCATTGTCGGCCAATAATATCCAGTCCTTAATACTTTTGAGAATAATGACCTGCCCCCAGTATGGTTACCACAATCCCCTTCACGTATATCCTGAAGTACTTCTTTGGCTTCAGAATCCTCCAAGCACCTCAAATACGGCCCTGCAAGAGATTTCTTGTATAAAACATTATTTATAATAGTGAATCGTGATACCTTCATCCTAAATGACTTAGGATTTTCATTTCTGGGGATGTCTCCTTCTTTGAGATATCTCACAATTGGAGCCGTCCAGGATTTAGGATCCTGTTCAGGATATTCCGCTCCAGGATCCCGAATACCCGCTACTTCTTTATCCTGAGGATTCGTTGCAGGATATAAGACATGTAATATTGGTATTTGGGTCCCTTCAGGTTTCCTAATAGCCTGGGGTAATATGTCCCCCTGTGGCGATTTTAGTAGTATACCTAAACCTACACCTCTTATATTGGATGCACCATCAGTATATAATGTCCAGGATCCTGAAGATTCTCCTAACTGTTGAACTTCTAGGTCTACCTCATCCTGAATATCACTACTGAAATCAGCCACAAAGTCAGCTAAAGCCTGAGACTTTATGGCATTTGTAGGTTCATATACTAAATCATAAGCACTTAACTTTACTGACCACTTGGCCATCCTGCCTGACATCTCTGGTTTTCTAAGCACATTTTTGACAGGATAATTCGTTTTAACATGGATCCTATGTGTCTCAAAATAATGTCTAAGCTTTGTCGATGCCATGACTAGAGCTAATATCAATTTTTCTAAATGAGAATACCTAGTTTCAGCATCTAACAAACTTTTACTAACATAATATACAGGATATTGCTGACCTTCATGGTCTTTTATAAGAACGGCACTTACAGCTTTCCCTGATACAACGAGGTATAGGGATAGTGGTTCACCATTTTCAGGCTTCATCAATAGAGGTGCAGTTGAAAGATACCGCTTCAAATCCTGCAAGGCTGCTTCATGTTTTGCTCCCCATTCAAATTTCTTATTCTTCTTGAGGATATCGTAGAATTCCTTGCATTTTTCCGAGGATCTTGAAATAAATCTATTCAAAGCTGCTACTCGGCCTGTTAACCGTTGTACGTCCTTCATATTCGAGGGTGATTTTATATCCAGGATAGCTTTAATCTGCTCCGGGCTTGCCTCTATCCCCCTTTTCGTCACCATATATCCAAGAAACTTTCCTGCCCCCACTCCGAAATGGCACTCAGCAGGATTCAGCTTCATGTTGTATTGATCCAGGATATCAAATGCTCCCTTGATATCCTGGAGGTGATCCTCAGCTCTTTTAGATTTTACCACCACATCATCAATATATACCTCCATGGTGTCCCCCAGCTTGTCTTTGAACATCATGTTTACCAATCTCTGGTATGTTGCACCTGCATTTTTCAAACCGAAAGGCATAGCAGTATAGCAATATATACCTGTTGGTGTCATGAAAGCAGTATCCTCCTGATCCGAAGGCTCCATTTGAATCTGCTGAAACCCTGAGGATGCGTCCATGAATGTTAACATTTCATGTCCAGCAGTAGCATCTACCATTGCATCGATATGAGGGAGAGGAAATGGATCTTTAGGACAAGCCTTGTTCAAGTCCGTGTAATCTACACAGACTCTCCATTTCCCGTTTTTCTTCTGTACCACAACTACGTTTGCTGGCCACTTTGGAAACTTGACTTCTCTGATCATCCTGGACTTCAACAGTCTTTCAACTTCCTCTTGGATAATCGCATTCCGCTCAGGAGCGAATTTTCTTCTTTTTTGCTGAACAGGCTTGAATGATTTGTCAATTCCAAGCTTGTGAGTGATAATGTCTTTGGATATGCCTGTCATATCCTCATGCTTCCATGCAAATGTTGACATCCTGCATTTCAAAAAGTTAGTTAACTGTTCTTCAATATCCTGAGGGATATTGGTTCCTACGAGCACCGAGATATCAGGATTATCCTGATCCAGGATAATTTTCTTCACATCCTGCTCCGAATCCTCCACGATATCCTGGGCCCGCGTATTTAATTGCTATGCTGTACTAGGCTTAGTTGATGATCTCATCGAGGATGAGTAGCATTCTTTCGCTTCCTGTTGATCACTTTCCAGCTTGACAACCCCCCCCAAGGGGTAGGGATCTTGATGCATTGGTGATATGTTGATGGCACAGCCTTCATATCGTGAATCCATGGTCTTCCCAGTATGATGTTATAGCAGGATAAGGAGTCCATCACACAGAAGCGTTGTATTGAGTTGACCCCTTCAAGATATACTGGTAACTTTATCTCCCCTACGGTATTCCTAGCTTCTCCACTGAAACCAACGAGCACAGTGGACTTCGAAGTGATAACCATCGGAGATACATTCATCCTCTTCAATGTTTCCAGCTGAATTATATTGACAGAACTACCGTTGTCTACCAGTATCCTGCGTACAAAATGGTTAGCCACATATAATGTTATTACTAAAGCATCATGGTGAGTATCCTGAACAGTATCCCTGTCATCACTATCGAAAGTGATCACTTTATCAGTTGTGAGGGTAGCCATTCTGACTGGTCTGTCTCCCCTCTCACTCTTAGCTTCCTTTGCGTGTCTCTTAGCCGCCGAATACGAAGTCCCACAAATGTCGGATCCTCCTGAAATAAAGTTAATTATCTTGGCATCTGCTGGGGGTGATGCTGCTCGTTCAGGATCCTTCTCGGGATCCTGCCCTTTATTCTTCTTTTTTCCCAGCAAGTCCTTCAGATACCCTTTGCTTAACAGGTAACTTATCTCTTTCCTTAAAGCAATGCAATCCTCGGTCATATGTCCGAAGTCTTCGTGGAAGGCACACCATTTGGATTTATCCTTCCAATCAGCTTTCTGCGGGTTCTTTCGAGGCCACCTAGCTTTGTCCCCTAAGCCCTGCATAGCATACATTAATTCAGGTATATTAACAGAAAAGCAGTATTCAGATAAATCAGGATATTCTTCAGGATCCTCGTCTTCAACAGCGTTCACTTTCTTGTTATCATTTCTGCCATATGGCCTAGAGCGATATGGCTTATATGAAGTTTCTGATTTCCTGTTAGTTGATTCATAGGTTGAGGTAGAATTCATCCTCTCCTGCATCTTCTTGTCATCTTCCAGACGGATATATCTCAAAGCCCTGTTACGAGCTTCGTCGAGATTCCTGTAGGGATTCATTACAAGGTCCTGATAAAACTGAGAATCCTTTTGTAACCCCATCTTAAAAGCTTGCACAGCTGTTGCAACATCAAGATGTGGGATATCCAAGGATTCTCGACTGAATTTGTTCACATAATCCCTCAAGGATTCCTGAGGCCCTTGAGTTATCCTGTAAAGATCACTGGTTAGTTTCTCAAAACTTCGACTACAAGAAAATTGGCTGTTAAATAAATTAACCAAATGAGTAAACGAAGTAATTGAGTGAGGAGGAACGTTTAACAGCCATTTTAAGGTTGATCCTGTCAGAGTAGAACCAAATCCCTTGCATAAGCATGCTTCCTTGAGCTCCGGAGGGATAGGGTTAATCTCCATTCTTTCCCTATATTGGGCAATATGCTCTTCAGGATCCGTAGTCCCATCATACAGCTTCAAGTTGGGAGTCTGAAATCTTTTTGGGATTTCAGCATCACAGATAGGATATGCAAAGCGGGATATCCTGTGGCTGTCTTAGGATACTTCCGGAATTGGCTGGACCACTCCAGGTACACTGGATATCATGTCCTTCAATTTCTGGAGCTCCCTGGTAAATGTTGACGTCATACCTGCATCCTGAAAAGAGCCATTGTTGTTAGTAGCAAGAATATTATTATTTGACACATTACCGTTCTGAGGATTCTGGCCGTATCCTGAAGCATATCATGAGCTTCTCACAGTCGATATCCTGACCGAAGAGGGTATCTCAGGGGTATGATTCTGAGAATGGCTTGGGACGATATTCCCCCTATTATCCTTAGTGTAAACTGCGGAACTGAAGTTCAAAGCCCTGGGCTGTATAGGAGTGACAGTTTCTTCAGCGGGTCTACTCGAGCTAGCTTTTAAGAGTTGTATTTCTCTTAACAGCATTTGGTTAGTCTCCTGTTGCTGCCTCATTTATTCCTGCACACTTCCAAATAAAGTCAAAATTTCATCATTAGAGGCTAAAACGGGAGCAGATCCCTGGACACTCCGAGTAGGGATAACATATTGAGATTGTGAAGAAAATGGCATCCTTGGAGGAGGTGGTGGAAGCACCGAACCAGTAGTAGCAGAGGTTGTAGCAGGCATAGTGGAAGAGCTCATGTTTGATCTTGAGGCCATTGTAAACAATGTGGCAAAAAGTTTTGAAAATAGAAAACCGATTAATGATTTTGCAAAGATTTTCAGTAAAAGTAGCACCACTTGCCCCACGGTGGGCGCCAAATTGTTTTGGTCAAAAATTACCTAAGCAATTTAGTGATCAAATTAGTTAAGTGAGGTAGTGTACTAGAAATATGTATGAAAACTGTGTTAAAAATATTTGATATAAAAACAGTTTCAGGATACAGCTCAGGATATAAAGCTGTGTCTATGATCAAACAATGAGCAAAAAAGTAAAGGTTGACACGTGATGTACAAGGAAAGCCCTTGATCAATCTAGATCGCCGGCATAAAACCTCGGAAACTGACAATCGCAGCTGCCTCGTTCTTCTATTGCTTCAAATAACAGGATACAGTGCAGGATGTGGTGCGGATTGACTATGTGTTACAATGTAATTTGAGTACAAGTGTTGTGTGTAGTGTTTGAAATGAACTAGAGAGGAAGTGTTCGAGAGTGTAAGTGTGAAATTGTGTGCCTTAAACTGATCCGCCCTCATCTATTTATAGTAAAGATAATGTAACAAACTATCCTAAACTTCCGGGATCCAGCGAATATTCCCACTCGAACGTTGAGGACCAAGTCTTTCGGGTTCAACGGCTTCCTCATAACAAATACACCCGAGTCTTAAGGACAAGAAGTCCTGATGACCGTTAGTAACTTACAATCATTAACCTGCACGTGTTTAATTCACTCAACCTTAGGATATCGCCCGGGATGTTAGCAATATCCCCGTCCAGTATCCTGGTCACAAATAAACAATTGAAAGCGGGATATTAGTCAGGATATGTATACTCAGAAAATGACCCATAACAATTGTCCCCAAATATATCGATTGGTATACCAATCCAACGGATATATTTTAAAAGTTTTATTTCACCAATTAAGGCAATCAATGTGACGAGACCCCTGAAATGACAATGTGCAACTTCCAAGGCATTATTTACTCTTTACCCCCTACATTTAGCCTATATTAACCGAGGGACTTCACATTATGGTTATCTTTATCTTCAAGAGAATATCAGGTACTTTCTCCCTCTCTCTTATCTATTTCCATTGTTCATATTTCCTTCTCTCCGACTGTTATCCTTCATGGCGACCCGCACTAGATCGCAAATGGCGGATTCTGATTCTCCCTTCCATAAACAATCTTCCGTCCATTCGACCGAGAGGTCCGATCGGACTTTTGTTCCGACGAATGGGTTTGCTTTTTTGCATATCCTTTTTCATTAGAGCTTCGATATCCATTTTCTCCCTTCATTTCTCGCTTCTTTGAGTTTACCGGTCTTAGTTTTACCCAAACCATGCCCATGGTTTGGCGCGTGTTAATCACCCTGGAGCAGATTAAGGCTCATCATATGCCTGATCTATGCATCGAAGACCTTCCGATGGCCTACCGTCTAAGGTCACATGGTTACAGCCGGTTTCTCCTTTTTTCCATTTCCAGCGACCCTCTCATTCTTAAGGCCACTAAGAATGAGGATAAATGGACAAGAAAATTCTTCTTTGTGAAAAGAGACTCCATTGATAAGGGTTTTGACCTCCCTAAAAGATGGTTGACTTCTGGTAGGACTTAGGGTTTTAGGACTATCCCCAACCATATCCCGAACCTCAATCCTGAACCAATATCCTGATGTGTTTATTCTCTTTCTTGCAGCAAACTTCAAGGAACTAGCTCCCCCTAGTGCTAAATCAGAAGGAAGAATAAAAGAGATCTACAAGCTTCCAGAGGGTGAAAGAACCTTTAACCTGTTACTCACAAGCTCCAGTCAGAGATCAAGCTCCAACATGTCTGGTAAGCATATTTTTAAGAATTATCTTCATATTAAATTGATTATTATTTTATTGTATAGTAATATAACAAGTTTAAAACATCTTCCCTCGTGCAGTGCCAGTTATTAACCTCGAAGGCTTCCAACTCGATGAGCTGGACAGTTATTCCAGCCTTGAACCTGTCAAGCAAGAATCTAACCCGAAATCATCCGTTACACCAAAACTCACCAGTTCAAAGACCTCCGCTGTTCCCAAAGCTCCCCCAGCATCCCGGACCCGGGCCTCCAGCTCCCGGAAAAGAAAGGAAGTCGAACCCTCTGCTCCACCCCATGTATTCCCATTCGAGAACCACGGGTTCACAGAATCCAGCACATTTATGATCGGCTTCCTTAACCAGGTTAATATCCTGACCTGTATCCTGCATCATATGCTTAACAGAAATGTTCATTTAGAATAATGCCTGTTTTATTACCTTGCAGGGCCTTGAACGCATGGTCTTCCTTTACGAGGACGCATGTGGCTCCAACGTCATGCTTGAAAGCCAGCTGAAAAAAGCCAAGGCCACCATTGCAGATCAAGCAGCAATTGCCACCGCTAAATCGGAACACTATGAAGCTAAGTATATGGCTATGACTCAGGATCACCAAGCCGCCATCCAAAAGATCACCCAAGAGGCTCAAGCCAAGTCTGACGCAGCCCAACTCCAACACGAGCAAGCCATGGCTTCATACCGAGAGAGCCTCAAGAATTCCGTCGTGATCTCCCTTCTCCAGGCCAGGCTGAAAATGGCTTACGAGGCGATGGCTTCGGGTTTGCAATGCCCTTCTTGGAACATCAAGGCCTGGGAGGTGAAGTTAAGAGATCTTGGGGGAAATCCTGTGGAGCCTCCTGCCAAATCTGCTGTGGAAGAGTCCGCCAAAGCAATGGATGCTAGCGCTTCAAAGGATGTTTCTGAGAATGCTGGGGCAAATACTGGGAAGAATGCTGGTGAAAAGGATGCTGCTGCAGATGCTGAGAAGAATCCCGAGGATGATGCTGGTACGGATGCCGGGAAAGAGGTTGCTGTTCAAGAAGGTGCTGCCCCTTAGGCAGCGGAGTGGGCGATGATGGATATACGTGCCAAGGCCGGAGCCCACTTTTAACAGACATTCCGGAACATGGCCATAAGTTGACAAACTACGAAAGTATGCCAATTTGAACTGTAACAGACATTCCGGAACATGGCCATAAGTTAAACATACCATAAATATCCTTTACATTGCTTAGAAATAGGCTTTGAGGGGTTCGGTGTGCTAAAATAAACTTTTGGGTCATTCAGGGACTAAAAGCGTCAAAAAGTGCACAAGTTTGCATTTTCGCGCATAACTTACGTTCTGAATACCTCCGGACATCCAAAAATTTATGTAAGCACTAAAATATTTTATTTTAGTGTTTGGCATAAGAAAAATCCATTCGTCACGCCATTTGGATCGTTTTTCGCGCTTATGCGCATTCCGTCGTAATTAACCGAACATCGCAACCGTACAGCCAAACAAACAGACATCCGAGATGTTTTCAAGCATATTTCATGTTCCCTATGTCTTAACATCATTTTGGAGCTTGAAATTGGGTTTGACGGGTGTTAGAAGTGCCGTTACGCAACGAAACAAGGTGCAGGGACCAAATCTGCCAATTCTGCATAGTTGTTGGCTTACGGACCGTATGCCATGACCCTTACGGTCCATAAGGGGTCCCCAGCACATCAGAATCTTCCAGCCAGCTGTTTACAGCTATTACCCACTCCCAATCTCAATTCCACATGTTGATCTCTGATGGTGGGGGGCCAATTTGGGTTCCATAACATTTCAACAAGTGTACGGGTGAGATCAAAGCACGATATTCGAGAAACAATCCTAACGGTGGTCCATATCCTATAAATACCCAACCCATCACAACTCAAAACCCACTTGAAATCTGATTTTTCTCTAAGTTGGGATGTCCTATCACTTCATACCTGAGAAATATTTGGAAATCAAAGCTTTTGGGGACCCTTTGTGCCGTTTGATTTCCGTGATCTCTAGCATTGTTTGGTTGTTACTCAAGGACTACTAAGCAATCTCAAGTGAGTACATAGACCCCTCTTTTACTGTTTTCAAATTGTTTTGGGGTGAAACACATGTGCCTACTTGTTACTTTCATGCTTTTCCATGTTTTCATATCACATACTTGCTATGTTCATTAGTACACTATTAGTACATTGTTTTACATTACATCTCATGCTATGTATGTCCATTGTGTGCATACATAGTACATTGTTTTACATTACATTTCATGCTATGTATGTCCATTGTGTGCATACTTAGTACATTGTTTTACATTACATCTCATGCTATGTATGCCCATTGTGTGCATACTTAGTACATTGTTTTACATTACATCTCATGCTATGTATGTCCATTGTGTGCATACTTAGTACATTGTTTTACATTACATTTCATGCTATGTATGTCCATTGTGTGTATACTTAGTACATTGTTTTACATTACATCTCATGCTATGTATGTCCATTGTGTGCATACTTAGTACATTGTTTTACATTACATTTCATGCTATGTATGTCCATTGTGTGCATGCTTAGTACATTGTTTTACATTACATTTTGTTGCATATGCTCATCCAGCATATGAACACATTATATTACATTATGTGAACATTTGTATCTATTGAACCATGTGAACCATTTGACAATAGACATTTGACTATACCTAAACATTTCTACAATTGTTAAACATTACATCTTGATGGTTTGGTTTTAGTAAGTGATTTAAGTAACGAGGCGTGTGTAATATGATACAAGCATGGTGGATACGTCACTGGTACTTCCTATATATAAGTGTTTGTATGGTATTACATATCGTAGCGTTATTTGAATCATTTCAATTTGAGACATATAACATTTTATACAAATAACATACTTTTCACAAGACATTGTTTTACAAACAACTTATCTTATACAAACTCATTTTACATGGTTATTCATTTAACCATACATTATTCTCTTATTTATACATATCATCTGAACTTATTGTTTTCAAACAATTTACAAAACAAATCAATTTACAAGGTTCATGACTAAACTTTATTAAACATTTTCTTAAACTTACAAGTCATGAATCCTATTTTCACAAAACCTATGTATCTCACAAGCATTTTTATGCTGGCGTACCTATTTTCACATGTGTTTTCAGGAGTTGACGCATAGGACTTATCGAGACATACTTAGGCGGACCTGTGCCTTAGTGACTTAAAACGAGACAAGAATTAGTTAATTATTGTTATGTACTATTTGTTTATTGTTTAAAACAATTTAACTCTCTTATTTGATTAATAAAACGAAACTTTATTTTCCATGGTTGTGAAACAATTAATTATGTTACAACACTCCCCGACATTTCTGCCACGTTTCGTTGTCTCACGTGGTCGGGGTGTGACAGTTTGCGTAAGAGGATCATATCAGTTTTTGAGACAAATCACCAACATCGTTAAGCTTTACACATTTTAAATTCTAAACGATTCACTTAGATTGTTAGTATACTGATCCACTTAAATTTTCACACAAAGTTCAACTGTTTCGAGATATGATATTAATGTTTTAGATACTTGAACTCATTCGCGTGTCCCACCTTAGAATATACTCCCGTATCCAGATCCCAATATTCAGTCTTACAGGTGAGTATACCTAGATGATATCTGTAAGGGGTTAAAATTGCGAAACCGTGAGAGCTCAGGTCAGAACTTCCGTTCAACATAGAGATGACGACTCGACTTTTGGTGGGTTCCCTTTAGAGGATCTTTTTTACAACGGCAATGATTATCAATTTTATTGTTTCATCATTTTTGCTGAGGGCGGCGCTATTTTTCAAGCAAGCAGTAAAGTATTCTCCGGGGACTAGGCCATTGCTTCCGCATTATCAGAAGTCCTAGGATAATACCCCAGATATCACTAAGCATAAAGACCTAGTATCTCAGAAAGAGGGGTCCTTCAAATAAGATTTCGGGGGTTACCCATATATCCGAGAGATGTTACCCACGATATAAGCAAGTTTGAAATTTAGGTTTATATCTCGTCACAATCTACTAAATGTGCAAAAACCTACTGGCACATCATCAGTGAGACCGTTTATCACATTTGACTTTCCAATTTTTTAGCATGCTGTGATCGTCCACTGATGTACTATCATTTCCTCTTTTTACAACAAAACTCATTTTCGTTTTATCATGTTTTTTACTTTTTCAAATTTTCAAATGTTTTTGGATTTTCTGAAAAAACTTACTCCCCCTAAAATGCAAAATCATTTAAAGGAAATTTGAAAACAAACTGTACAAGTAAAATGACAACTGATATCAAATCACCTCAAATCGCTATCCACTTGGCATAAACAATCAGAACTCCCCCTTTCAACAAACTATTTTCCCATTGTGATTTCAAAACACTTAAGTTTGTTTTAATCAAATGGTTTTTCCGGAAAATAAGTTTCGTTGATTTTATATACCACTTGTGAAATTGGGGTTCATCACATTGTTTCTCAATCATTTGTAGGAAAAACAAGTACAATTTAATGTCCTTGATTTTCCACTTGTAAGTGAAAATCTTCTTCAATCTCTTGTAGGTTCACTTATCAACCAAAATCACTTGTAAATCATATTATAACAATATAAAGATATCACATGTAGATTTACCAACCAAATATTTCAAGAATGATGCCGATTCCTGCTCCTCGCTTACCAACCGGGAGCTCCGGCAAGTCCGGATTTTTAGTTAGAAAATGGTGTCACCCATGCCTGATCAGCCTTGGGTGATGTTGGAACACATCTATCCCACCAACATTTTGATTTATAAAAATATTTTGCACTTTTAACCTTTCCATCAACCATCTTCCCGAAAATATGTTTAACTTTGCCATTAAACGCCTTTTCAGCATCAAATTCTTTGTTACCAGCAAAGAATTGACCTGAAATTTCAGTTTTACCCACTTTCAACTTCAAATTTTCCTTTGACAATTTAGGAAAATTTTCATCGTTCACCTCTGGAACAGAATTCTCATTCTTTTTCTCAACAGATGACTCCTCTGATTTTATGGAATCAGATTCATTGTTAGAACTACTTTCAGATTTTACAACCCATTTTTGCTTGTTCAAATCAACTCTTCTTTTGTAAAAACGTTTTGAACTTTCACCTTCTTCGGAAGTTGAATTTTCAAACACTTTAGAATTCTCAGTTGATTGTTTCTTCTCAAAGACAAATTTTTCTTTCAATTTTGAGTTAGAAGTAACTCCCTGTTTTGTGTTGTTGAACTGTTGGCAATTCCAAGCAATATGTCCAACTTTTTGGCACTTAAAACATGTTCTTCTGTCAACTCTTTGAGCAAACTTCTTCACATTTTTCTTTACCTCAGCAAGAAACTCTTGATTGGACTGTTTCCAGAATGGTTTCTTTGGCTCATCTTCAGAACTTCCTCCTTAAACAAATTTTGTTTTTGGTTTATAATTTTTCTCATTTTTATAATTTTCTGAAGAACTAAAACCAAGACCTTGCTTTTTGAAATTACCGTTGTGGTTTGGTTTCTTTCGATAACCAGAACCATAACTATAACCTTTTTTCTTGTTCAATCTCTGTTGAACTCTTGAAGTGTACTTTTTAGATTTTTCATGAAGATTTAAATCTTTTATTTCAGAAATTTTAATTTCTGTTAATTTGAAAACCTGTTTGATCATTTCAGTTTTGACACTTCCTATTGGAAATTCCTCATCAGAATATAATTTGTCTGAATCATTCAAAGTAGCCACTTTGATTGGTCCGTCATTCAAATTAGATTTTGATAACAGGAATTCTTTATTGTAAACCCTTTTAACCTGTGAACTCGGACTCTTTTCTGACGAACTCGAACTTTCAGACTTAGACTCCGGTTTTGACTCTTCATCCATATCTAACACCTGATCGACCACTTTCTTTACTAACTCAGACTCATGATCAGTGTCAGACGCTGTGAATGTGACATCAATATTGTCTGGTAATTCATCAATAATTTCAGACTTTAACTTGATGTTGACTGACTTTTTTAGACGCTCCTCGTTAGGATTCCTGGGAGAATAACTTTCATGGATCGGGGGCGGACATCTGTTATACTTGACACTTTGTTTCTTACCAGTATCAGTATCTTCAGTCTTTTTCTCCATGAATGTTTCAAGACCTGCAACAGTAGGATAAACACGATCAATCAAATAATCACATGTTGTATAACTCAACAGTAATCGTTTAATCCTTTCACTCTCAATCTTTTCAAGTTCTAACTCCTGTTTCAGCTTAGCACAGTCTTCGATGTACTCATTGATGACGCTCTGCTTTGTCATTAATGTTGAGCTCATTTTTGTCATTGCATTTTCAATCTCTGAATTCGTCCTTTTCAGACTATCAACTGTTTTGTTCAGTACATCATACGACTCCTTCACATACTTCACATCAGACAGTAAATCTTCTTTAATCTTCTCCAAATCAGCAATCTTTTTATCTTTATCCTCACAAACTTTGCAAGATTCTAAACATTTCAACCATGGTTTTTCAACTTCAACTATTTTTTCGACTATCTTTTCAACCTCGACAGTCTTTTCAACTTCAACGAGTTTCTCAACTTCAACAATTTTTTCTATTTCGACAATTTTCTCTACTTCGACAAGCTTTTCAACTTCAACTATTTTTTCAACTTCAACTATTTTTTCCACCACTTTCTCCACTTCAACAATTTTTTCTATTACTTTCTTAGTCACTGGTTCAACATTTTCTTCTCCAGCTTCTGTCTTTTCTTTTTCATCAGCTAGCATTCTTGCTGCTTCCAACTCTTTCCTCAATCTGGCAATCTTCTTCTGATTCAGCATCTCCATTTTATCTGCAAAAAAGAAATTAAAGCTGTCAGGATCTAAACCTTTTCTGGCTTTATTAAGATGTTCTTCTTCATCATCAGTATCAATATCACTTCCAAGATCTGGAAAAATCGAAATTCTTTTCTGACTAGCCTCATCTTCATCCAGAATTCTAGCAACAAAACATGAACCTTGTGGAATATATTTATCCCAGTTAAATCCCTCTGCAACTAGACCTGAACCTTGTGGAATGTAGTTATCCCAGCTAAAACCCTCTACAACAAACTCATCATCTTGATCAATGATACCAAAATAAGCTTTCTTATTTGCATCTTCGATCATTTTACCATGAGCAGTTTTTTGATCTTTTTGTTGAGGTTGTTGATCAATCTGATGAAAAATTGATTTCTGATAATTATTGTTCTTTTCTTGATTCCCGGTTGCTTCTTTGTTTGTACATTCTCTCTTAAAATGTCCCTTTCCTTTACACCGGAAATATGTAACCTTTGATTTGTCAAAACCCAATGGAGAAGTAGCCATTCCTCGAAACTCATCTTTACCAGTAATTTGTTGAAACTTTTCTGCTCTCCTACAAGCACTGGCCAAACACCACTTCACATCTATCAACTCAAGTTCCTCTGCATCAATTTGGTCATAATCTTCTTTTATAAGCATCAGATTTCCAATCTTGCCTGAAATCAAACCTTCATAAGATTCCAACATAGCAACGAGTGATGCCATATGTTGCTTGGCTATTTCTGGAGACAGATTTTGACCATTCTGAATATTCAAAGTAACATTACATTGAAGATTTGTTGAGTTCTGTCTTTGAGGACTTGATGTTGTATGATTTGGATCAAAGCTTGAAAATGAAGACGAAGATCCATCACTCTGAATCACATTACTACCCTTTGTTCCAGACGAACTGTCAGCACTAAAACCAGTTTGGAACTTTGGGCTAGGGCTGGGAGTAGATTCAAACTTGTTCCCTCTGTAATACAAACTGACATCTTGTTGAGTGTTTGGATTTTTCATGATAGCAGTTTTCTGAATATCCAATTCCTGTTCTTCAATTTTCTGAATGAACTGTGCCAAATTCATACTCTCAGACTTCCTTATGTGTTTCACAATCATCAAATAAGTTCCCCACTTATGCTGTGGTAGTGCTTCAGCTAGTTTATCGACCCACTCATCATCCTCTTTCTTAATGTCTAATCTTCCCATTTCCAATACCAGATGACAATATCTATCAATGGTTTGCTTTGTTGTTTCATGGTCAAAAGCTGTAAACATATCAAATGATTTCTTCAATAACGCCTTTTTGTTTTTAATCATATCTGCGCTTCCTCTGAATTTCTGAATCAATGCTTCCCAAATTGATCTAGCCGTACCATTATGTTGGAGCAAAACAAAGATGTCTTCTTTAATCGCTTGTTGAAGAATACTGATCATCATTTTCTCACTTGTAAATTTCAATTTGTCACCCTCTGAATAGTCAACAATTGCTTTTTCAATCCCACGTTCATTCTTAGGTTTCTCATAATCTTTCAACAAAGAACACCATGCATCAAATTTATAAGCTTGCACCCAGTTTTCAAATCGACTTTTCCATCCTTGAAAATCTTCAATGTACATGAGTTTTGGTGGTTTCTGATAAGTTCCTGTCTCATTCTCATTGTACACAGTTTCTGCAGCAGTAATAGGTGCAATCGGTGTCGCAAACGCATTGTAGAATTCCTCGGCCATGTTTCGGGAAATTTTCACAAAAAATCAAGTTTCAAACGGAATCACAAACTTCAAACGAAATCACCCTGAAACGGAATAACCTCTTTGAAGCAAAATCACTCTCAAGCGGAACCACACACTTTCAAACGGAATCTCTCCTTGAAGCGGAATCACCTAATTTCGTTTGAACCGGCTCAAACGGAATTACCTCTGAAGCGAAATAAGATGACTTCAAGCGGAATAAGGTCTAAGTTTCAAGCGGAAATACAATTTCAAGCGAAATCAACTTGCTAATCTCGTTTGAATCGCTGCTGACGTCATCAAATTCGATCGTGTTTTCAAACGGAATTAAGGTTTTTACCAGTTTTAAGCCGAATTAATGTCCAAATCTTTCAAGGATTAGTTAAAACACAGTTTCGCACACAATATGTGAAAGTCAGACCAATTTGACAGTAAAATTTTGTAAAATCTTGAAAAGAAGGTGTAGAAGCTAGAAAATTATGCTGTTTTGGTAAGAACTCTTCTTCCTGAGCTCTGATACCACTTGTAGGATCGTTTTGTGACCCAAACGAGTCGTTCAGAAGAGCTCTAGTCTGTTTCAGAGGCGGAAACTAAGAAACAGACGTGGAAAACAACTTGTTTCACTATTAATCATCTTGTTTATTGATTATAACAAGATTACAGATCAAACGATGCATCGGCAGCAGTTCGGTACCGGAATCAAGAACCTTTTAAATGATTTCGCTTGGAAGCTATTTATAGAGAGTCTAATTTCGCTTGAAGGAGACAGGTGCCAGTTCAAGCGAAATTAACTATGTTAATTTCGCTTGAAACTGTCAATGTCTTATTCAAGCGGAATTAACCCTTTCAAACGGAATTAGCTCCAAAACACCTAAAACTTCCTAATTTTCTCGTACAACGCGCCCTGATCTAACAATTCTAATACTAGACTCGATACAAGACGAAGTCGACAGACGTATGCACCAACACATTCTATTACTAGCACTTTGGCCACGGGGCCGTGTCCACCAGGCACGCCTCCGTGCCCAGTGACCAGTAACCAAATGTTTTTTGTTATTTTACCCCACTTCTTGCCCATTTAATTCAAACAAATTCTATTTGGGACACATTGAGGACAATAAGTAAATTAATTGTGTGTGGGGGGCGGGGGGGGGGGGGGGGACGTTAAAACCTTGAATATTTTGTCCTAAAAACAAGCATTACATAAACTCTTTTTTGTCAAAGTTTTTTTACTTATCTTGGTTTAGTTGGGAAAAATAAGTCCTAAAAATTATGTTTTTACTAGTTTGCACCTGATAGCGTCGTGATAAAAAGAACCAATTAAGAAAATTATAAAAATGGGCATAACAAATCTTTGTAAAATTTGATTATATAAATTTTTTTACACTATACCCTTTTTCCCACAAAAAGTGAGTTTTGAGCCTTTACCTGTCACACCCCAACCAATGGCGGAATCATCGGAGTGGGACGAAAAAGATTGCTCCACACATAACGCTGATTGTGACAATATTTAAATCAAAACCGTTTTCATTGCATAACTCAAATTGTCAAATTCATTACATGAAATTCAAATTACAACAAACAAAAGACAATACAACGAGTTTAACATAACATAATAAATCAAATCTAGTAATTTCTTGAGCGTGTTTCTTGTGACAACTGTGCTCTGTAAACGATGTACGATGTAAAACAATGTCAATTATCAATAAATCGATGTGTTTTGGTGTTAATAATTGTGTATTTGTGTTTGATGATTTTACGTTTTGATTCTAGTTCGATTTCAAGCTTTAAATCGCTTTCAGGAAAATTATACGCAAACTGATGCGTAAACGTAATCAGTTTAATGCGACAAACACTCTGTAATAGTGACATAGACTTAACATACCATAAATAACCTTTACATAACTTAGAAATAAGTTTTGGAGGGTTTGGTGTGTCGAAAACAAGTTTATTCGATCGCATGGACTATTTGCGTCAAACTGCGAAACTATACCGATTTGTATAGTAACGAACATTTCGGAACTTGATCATAAGGTAAACATACCCTAAATATCCTTTACATAGCTTATAAATAGACTTTGAGGGGTTCGTTATGCAAAAATACGCTTATTTGATCAATAGGGACTAAAAGCGTCAAAAAGTGCATAAGTTTGCATTTACGCGCATATCTTACGTTCTGAACATATCCGGACATCCAAAAATTATTGTAATCATTAAAATATTTTATTTTAGTGATTGGAATGCAAAAATATCATTCGTCGCGCAATTTGGATCGTTTTCGCATCCGTTCGAGTTTTCGTCGTAATTAACCGAATAACGTGACCGTACGACCAAATGAACCGACATCCGAGATGTTTTCAAGCATATTTCATGTTCCCTATACTTAGACATCATTATTGAGCTTTGAAAATGGGTTAACGGGGCTTAAACGTGTCAAAAATGGGCTTAATTACATGCAGGGACCAAAACTGTAATTTCTGAAACAATGTGTCTGTCGCGCCACGCGACAACATGCTTTTCACAGCAGGTCTGTTTTCAGCAAGCAGCTTGAATTTCAGGGTCTTTTATGCAATTTTTCAATACTATGGACTTGTTTTAAGAGCTCCCATCGTATCAGAAACCATGTTCCACAAGTGTATGACCAAGATTGAACCTCCTAACACATGGAATGACCTCCTTGATCCAAACTTTCTATAAATACCCACCATGTTCAACCTTCATTCCTCACACATTTGATCTAAATCTGCTCTAAGTTGAAGCCAAGGCTTCATACCTGAGTGTTTTAGTTCAAATCTTCCTAGCTTAGACCTTTTGTAAGCTTCTTTCATGCTTGTTATTGCTTTTTAAGCGTGAAAGTCAAACAGTGTTTGACTTTATGCTTTGACCACGATTGGTCAACACAAAGTTCGTTTGAACTTTGCAACGTGAGCATGATCACGATGGTTATAGTCCCTTGTGACTATACCTACTGATTACCACGTCGATTAGTCGAAGTGACGAGTCAAAGTTTCGGTCAAAATACGTATTTATGCGTATTTTGCGACGAAGCTATTTTCGGGTATCAAAAGACTTTGTTTTGATATCAAACTTGTTTTCTAACTTAATTAAACATGTTTTAACATGTTTAACTCGTCACTTTTAGTCCAGTGCTTGTTTAGGGTCGTAAGTCAAGCGGTCTTGACAACCGCTTAGACTTTCGAACCCGACCCGTTTGGTCGATCATTAGGATCCGACCAAGCATATATTATGACCATAGTTGTATAGGGAATAACCTTCCGAGGTTTTACCTTATGGTCACTTAGTTTAATTAGTTGTATGATAGGTAGTTAATATGCCTTAGGAAAATGACCAAAATGCCCTTTTCATGCATAATTGGATTTTAAGCATATGTAACTTAACTTTTGTCACTTAAACTGATTATGCAACATATTTAAACATGTTAGGTCATATAATACTTGTCATAGGACTAGTTAGGCGTCTCGAACGCGCATTTGCGCGAACGACGTGTTAAAGTACCGTAAGCTACCTTAATGGGTCGTAACGGGTCAAAAGCACTTAGGATAGGTTCCGATTTAGAATGTAGGCTTTGTTAAACCATATCACATGAGTTCCAATACTCATTTGGTTAACGAAACCTCATTCTACCCGATCTTCCGATTTAGGTGCCGATTTATTAACTTAGCGATCCGATTACTAGGTGCCACTTGAATTCCTTGGTTTGCCCGAGCTTTGTTAAGTTCATTTAATCGAGGATACTTTGCAATTCAATGTGAGTATATAGTGCCCCTATTTTACTGTTTTCAATTCTTTTGGGGTGATTCATATGTGTTAAACGAATTCGATGCTTCCAACGATGATTTCAAAAACGAATACTATGGTTTATATTAAACACAATGATTTTCGATAATGTGAACGAACTTGTTGGACATATTTACATAACGAATGACATTCATTAAAAATGATCAAGCCGACCAGTAGTATGTTATGGTATCATAGGATCTGACAAATCCTGTTATCGGACTGCCACCATGGTTATGTATGGGGGTTATGTGGGTAGCAACTGAACCTGATGATTGTTAACATACCTTTTGGTGGTTTGTTAATACGAGTTGAATGATGGACGAGTTGCGAAGGTTTAAATGTTATAAGCGAGATGACCAAAAGTTATTTTTCACAATTAAAACGAGAATGATTGAACGATTTTGAAGGATTATGAACGATTTGAACGATTTAAACAAATGAACGATGGTCTATTACATGAACGAGTTAAACGATGGGTTTTTGGTATGTGATTAGATAATGAGATAGGTGTAACATGAAAAAAGCATGGTAGATACGCCACTGGTACTTCTTATATATAAGTGTTTTTATCATATTATACACCGTGGCGTTATTTAGTTCACTTGGACGAACGATTTTGAACGATGTCACGCAATGATGTTTACTAAATGATATAAACCATATGAGCTTTATTACGAGAACGATTTACAATTTGGTTTACTTAAACAAATGTTTTGGGTTAAGATTCATGGCATCGAGGTTTTATAAACTATAACCAATCTGTTTTGACTTGGTTATTCATTTTACTATACAAATGTTTTACAAAACAAGGTTTTCAAATAACAACTCATGTAGTTGTACGAGTTTTTGCAACATGTATACGAGCCATGAATCTGACACTCTCATAAAACCTATGTGCTCGCCGGCATTTCTTTGCTGACTTTATTTTTACATATGTTTCAGGTGGTGTTGAATGATGTTGATTGCGACTAGGATGCTTGCTCACTTAGGACTGGATAAGGCCTTAGTGACTTAATAACAATAATAGTCGATATGTGAACTTGTTTGTGTTAACTTTAAGACAATGTAAATATTTAATAATTCAATAAAACGAAACTTTTTGAATCCATGGTTGTGAAACAATAATTCTGTCGCTCCACTCCCCGACGTTTCCGCCGCAGTTTGTTGTTTTACGCGGTCGGGGAGTGACATAAGAGTTGGTATCAGAGCTCATGGTTATAGGGAATTAGGTTATTAGTAATGCTTTGACCTAGACTATAACTTTTCTAGGACCCTAACGCGAGTTTTCTTGTGTTTAGATTTTTAAAATAATACCGTCACCTATCTTTAGGTGATAACCACTACGAGAACACAATAACAAGTCCGATTTGAAAACCAATCATCTCTTCGTAGATGATTTATTATAAGGTTTTGAACCTTCAAAGTTTTCAAAATCTCGTCAAAGTTTGGGTCTTATAATGTGAACACGTGCAATCTGGAAGGGTGGGTGCCTGTATCCTGAGTTTTCTGTCTAAGGCTAGAGTGTTCATACAAATCCACATAATCAGACCAGTCACTCTTACCTAGGAACTCTTGGGATGAGTGTCCACTTATAGGCTAAAGCAGGTCTTCGCGATACATTATATTGACCCATTTACTTTGATTAGTCAATGTGTATCGTTTGTTTGTTCGAGGTAACAAACGAATGATCACCTTCCTTTTGTTTTGTCGATGTTTTCAATACCTCTTTTGTTTATCCAATTGTCAATCTCACTCGTTTCTCATGTTTCCTTGTTCTTTTTAGAATATGCCTCCTCGACGAGATGCGCAACCTCAAACTAACGCCGAACTCACAGCTATTATCACTCAGCAGATCGCTGCTGTGATTCCGAACCTAATTAGTCAGATTAATCAAGCGAACAATAATAACAACAACAATGCTCAGTGTAGTTTCAAAACGTTTAATTCAGCTAAACCACTAAATTTTTATGGGTCTCATGGAGCAACTGCGCTCCTACAATGGTTCGAGAGTCTGGAGAGCACATTTAGACATGTTCAGTGCCCGAATGAGCGAAAGGTTGAGTTTGCATCCAGTGTCTTTGAGAAGCGTGCTCTAACATGGTGGAATGGTGTGATGCGAGATAGGGGTGCCGATGTGGCGATGGCACAAACTTGGGAAGAGCTTCGGGCTCTCATGATGAAAGAGTTCTGTCCCCGTCATGAGATAAGGGCTTTGCAACGAGAGTTCGACGATTTGAAACAAGATGGGGGAGAACACCGTGCTTACACGGATCGTGATGAGGAGTTAAGTTTGCTGTGTCCTACTATGGTTACCCCGTTGGAGAAAACGATCGAGAGGTATATAGATGGTTTGCCTGACACTGTGCAAGACATTGTAACTGGTAGTAACCCTACCACTGTGCGCCAGGCGATCGAATTGGCTGCAACTCTGACTGAGTCACAAGTCAGAAAAGGTAAACTAACGCGCAAGGGTGATAAGAAAAAGTCAACTGATACCACACAAGACAAGGGTAAGGGTAAGAAAAAGTGGGAATCATCGAGGAGATCGAGGAAGCAAAAGGCTTCCCAGAATTTTGCTGTAACTGCACAAAATGCTCAGAACCCACCAGCACAACCTCCTGTAAAGAAACAATATGCTGGTACTACGCCACACTGCAATAGGTGCAATAGTCATCATGTGGCACATCAAGCTTGTAAACAGTGCACCACTTGTGGTAAACTTGGGCATACAACCAACATTTGTCGTTTGGGTCAGAATCATGTTGCTCAGAATCCAGCACAAGCTCCAGTTCAGGGAAATGCTGCTAGATTCCCAGATGGTTCATGTTACAATTGCGGAGAGATGGGTCACTTCCGCAACAATTATCTGAGGCTTGCGAACCCGAATGCCAATGCGAAAGCTAATCCCGCTCGTGGACGAGCATACAATCTGAATGCTAATGAGGCTCGTGCTGATAACGAGGTTATTAATGGTACGTTCCTAGTTAACCATCAACCTGCATATGTTCTTTTCGATTCTGGTGCCGATAGAAGTTTTTTATCGTTATCATTTGAGCCTTTACTTGCGATACCTAGAACTAAACTGAGGAAACCCTTATCTGTCGAAGTCGCTACTGGTAAACCTCTCGTACTCGATTCTGTTATTCGCAATTGTCAATTGAACCTCGATAACCATCTTTCTCATATTGACCTCACACCGATGCAACTTGGGAGCT